>CAVNYN010269219.1:0-84681 GCA_963692815.1 Nyctanthes arbor-tristis
CTATAATGTGATCAAAAGGATTTGTGCATCTTAAAGTTCTTAAGATTGAAGCATGAAATGATTTTTATTAACCTTTGATAAACCAAATTGATGTATTAATCACGGGGTATTTTTATACTCACCTTTTATATGACTCCTCTTTTATAGATGATCCATCGAAGAATTGTTGAAAAGAAAGCCGAGGAATGGAGGATGTCGCATGATGCAAGCTAGATTATGCATGTAATAGAAATTGATCTTTGGGCGTATTATGAGGATGAGCCTATGTTTGTTATATATTTAGGCACCTCATATGAGTTCGAGATCTTTTGTGCCTTCTCCCTCAATCTTGTGCACTAGACAAGATTATGAGGGATAGGCCAATGTTTCTTATTTAATTATGTGTATGGAAGCCACTTTAACTAAATAAAACTTAACTTTTGTGGAAAGTTTTGACACAAGATGTGGAATCCTAATTTTACTTGTAAGGGTTTCCCAATCTTGTGCTCGGTTTTTAATATATATATATATATAAAGTGACTTTTATATATCATGTTTCATGTTCTTTATACAAATACTACATTTAAAACTAATATAGATGACAAACAACACTACTTCATCTAAGGAATAAAAGAGGGTTATTGGCAAGTCGTGCCCCTCGAGTTTGGACAAAAGTTGTGAAAAGAAATTTATAACGCTTCCGACAAATTCATTTAGTAATAAAACTTTAACCAATGTTTTTAATTATCGAGGGGTTTGACAATCTCCAAGCAGACGTGTGTAAAGAAGGAAAGATTCTTACTAAGGCATTCAAGATTTTTTGCTCCCAAGAATTTTCCTATAAAAGCGATTCTTCATATCAGTTGAATAAAAACGAACACCAGCATCAGTCTTTGAAAACACTTTAAAACTTCTATCCCTTTTATTGGAAAAATTCTCAATCTAAAACGCTGTATAGTTGTAGAAAAAAGCAGTATTGTAAAGTTTTAAGGTATTTTTTCAATATTTTTTAAGTTTATTTACGTCTTTTAAAGACTTCCCAAAAGGGAAATCCTTAACTTGTAATTAGTTTATCATGTTTTAATCTCTCTCAAAAAATATATGAAGTTTCATTTTTATTTTTAGCTTTGTATATTCATGTTTTCATTTTTATCATGCAGGACTGAACAATGTGTGTTTTTGTAAGTGTATATAAAGTCTTTTGTAATTGTAATACTATCATTATCTTTTAGTAAGAAACTTAATCCTATTATGAAGTATGTGTCTTTTAAATTTAGTTTTTTTACCCAGGTTGATTCTTTTGGTATATTATATACTTTGTCCACAATTTGTCTCAAAACTAATCTTACTGTTAGGTCTGAGTAATTCTGCATATTTATACAAATCTCCATCCATTTGTTGTGCTTCTATTGGTTCTTTTGCTTGTACTATATATTTTGAAGGTATTAACTTTTTATTAATAATACAATTACTGCATCCTGAGTCTACTAATCCTAAGCACTCTATTATTATTATATATGTTTCTATTCTTATTTGACATTTTACTTTAATACTTTTCAAATTTTCCGTGTTACATACTACATGCACTTATGATATTTGTAAATTTTCTATGTCTGGTTCTTCCATTACTGCTTTTCCGTTATTATTGTATTCTAGTATTTCTAATCTTTTTATTATTAGTTTTTGCATATCTTCGAAGTTTTCTATTCGTTTCCTAAGTATTTTAATTTCTTGGTCTTTCATATATTCTTTTATTTCTGGTAAGCTTTCTTTTTCATAAGAGATTAACATTTTTTGTTCCAAACATTTTATACAAGCTTCTTTAAAACATTCTTTACATTTGAATCTATAGTGTTTAGCTGGATACCAATTGCATAAAAAACAAGGTACGCTATCTTTTCCTTCTCTCCTATTCCAATCATGTTTACATTCTTCTATAATAATATTCATTAGACTATATTCTTCATCTGAGGATTCAGAATCTTTTTCATTTATTAAGTTTGAGAATTCTTTTATTATTTCATAATCTAATTCTTCAATCTTTTGGTCTTTTATTATATTTTCTGCTGAAACTATACTATAAATAGATTATTGATCTAAAACATATTCATCTAATTGAATTATTAAATCTTCATTAGTACATTCTATTAAAGTGCTTCTTTTATCATAGCTATTGATTCTTTTAGGATAAGTTCTAGCTAAATGTTCATTACTATTACATACAAAACAACTTGATTTATTTTTATAAGTTCTTTCAGGCTTAAATTTTTGAATATGTTTTTCTTGGTTTAAATATGGTTTTCTCTTATTTGATTTTCTAAGATAATATCTTTCCTTGCCATAATCCTTATTTTTATTTTTCCTATACTTTTTATTATTATTTGTTTTAGAGTTTGATGCACTATAAGTCTAAGGGGTAAAAATATCTTTACAAAATTTATAGTCTTTCTTTTTTAATTGTTTTTGAATTTGAAGTTCTACGCATTTGGTTTCTAAACATCTTATTATATGTTGAATGCTCTATCCTATTGTCCATGAATAATTTGGATTTTCTTTTACTAAACCAGAATTACTCAACTTTTCTGTTATTTCTAATCCTAAAGGTTCCGTTAGCTTATGAAAAAAGTTTATTTCTTAAGTCTCAATTAAATGTATTTCTTAAGATAGTTGTTAAATAATAGTATTCATTTAAAAATTTCTTAACGTATCTACCTTTTGTCTATTTATATAGATTTAATTGTTCTAATCTCTCATTGCCTTTCTTTGAGTTTCTCTATGTCCTGAATTGGGATCTGATCCAGTTGCTAAAATTTGTATCTGATTAACAAAATTATATAGATTACTTCTTTTACTTTTTAAATGATTATAGTCTTGTTCTCTATCTTGTTTAAATGCTTCCCACGTTGCTTTAGCACTTTATCCTAAAAATGTTTCTAGATATCTATACATTTCTACTGTGTCCATTTTTTGAAAGTTTCTTAAATTGCAACGCCCCGAGTTTTGAACACTCGAGACACTACTAAATTTATTCTACCTCATTTTAAAGTGTGAAAAACCTAAAACATTTATATAAATAAACACGGAAAATTTTTTTCCTTTAAATGACATAATGAAATTTCATCAATAATCTCAATTATAATCATTGTCAATAACTAAAAAAATACTTAAATCATTGTCAAAACATTAAACTTTGAAATAACATCAATGTTTCTAACAAATAAAAAGAAACGTTAACAAATAAATATTTAGTCATTTTTCCTTTCGTTCAATTGCCATCCCCGGCCAAGTCACTGCCAGCTCCAGGACCTGTAATGTTTTGAAACGAATGGTGAGTGTAGAAACACTCAGCAAATTCCCGCGCACTATTTTTAAAATATGCAATGCATATTAGGCAATTAACACATATACACATGTAAATTATGTCTGTGGGTTTGTCTTAACACAAACCAATTATCTATGCTTGTGAGCCTGTCAAAACGACGAGCTAAATCTGGGCTCCGATTAAGGTGATCTAATTATGCGCATACTTTCCATGTTTCCATAAATCACATACAACACATACATAATCACATAATATAGCATTGCATCATACTTTTCATAAAAGTGCGTACATAACTTTGAAAATAACTTTAGAAAAGGGAAATCTACCTCGTTATGCTTTCCTTTTTCAAATTTGAGCTTTAGGGCAACCTAAGCGTGTGTCAAGTTATGCTCCTCGTTTAGGAAAATAAATAATTAAATATTAGAAATATGAAAATGTTTAAAATTAAATAAAAGTGAAAATAAATAGTGTATTTTGAAAGTTTTGGACTAAAATCATAAACTTCAAAAATCTTGAGGACTGAAATGAGTAACTCTCAAACTTTGGTGACTGAAATAGGGTTTTTAAAAATATGGGGACTAAAATAGACAAGAACTGAAACTCTTGGATCGAGTTAAAGTTTAATAAAAACATAGAGACTGTAATAGGATGAAATAAACGATTTGGGACACATTTTCATGATGATAAAACATAAAGACTGAAATCACGGAGAACAAAAATCCAGGACTAACTTAAAAGCTTCAAATTTAGTTGAGGACTGAAACGACTAAGTATCAAACCCAGGGACCAAATGTGCAAATCGGTTGAATCAAAATCCCTAACTCCTCCTCCTTATTTCGTTCGAAAGGCAGAGAGGGGAGAGTAAGGGTGACCAAGGGTTCGATCGGGAGATGGCTCGATACTATATTGAATTGGAGAGGGTACAACTGAGGAGGAACCGAAGGGCGAAAGTTTCGCGGGTTCTAGAGTGCAGAGGAGGTCAAGGGGCTGCGTGGTTCTTGGGTTTGCGGTCGACAGTGGCGCGCATACGGATTTGGGTTCGATGAAGGCTAGATGTCGCGGATTCAAGGCCGAGAGAAGGTGATTGCGAGAGGCCGTGAGGGAGTCGTGAATTGGGGGTTCGGTTTGGGTCCAACTGGGGTCACGAGGCATGGTCGAGAGGAAGCAGAGATTTCAAAGCTCTAGGTTCGATTGAAGTAGTTCGAGGCTTGGGGCTGACTGTTTGGGCTACGATCGGCAGGGTCTCAAGGAGCTCGACAGTAGAGCTGAGGGTTCGAGGGTCGATTTACGAGCTCTGGTTCCGAGAACACAGAGTAGGGTCCGCGAGCTCAAGGAGGTCACGACTTGGTTTAAATGGTTTCCGGGAGCCTGGTCAGTAATGGCCAAAAGCCGAGGTAAGCCGTGGTTTTTTTTTTTTTTTTTTCTGATTTCAATTTTCTGACTTTGGAGTTCTGTTTGGACTGAAGATGTGGTGGTAAATGGGAGACGGGACGGTGCTAGTCGGAATTGTATTTGGGTTCGACTCGAAGGCCAATCGTGGCTGCCGTGTAGTGTGTGTGCATATGTGTGTGTTTAATGTAGGTAAATACCTTTGGGACTAAAAATACGTACAAAGAAGCAGTAAATTCTAGTGTAAAATTCCTGTGAATTTGTGTATGTCTGAACTGAAGCGGTGAACATATGTGTATCTGGGCTTGTGTATATGATTTTCCTGAGTGTATGTATTGAAAATTTGTGATGAATGTTTTTAGGGTGTGTGAATGTCGTGTGAATTGAATGGCTAATACTGGGGGTGTATAAGCGTTTGCTGTGAATGTTTGCAGAAACTGGAATTCAGTTCTATGATAAATTGCTGGTTTTTTTTGCTGGGAATGTATGAATGTCTTTTGCTGTGAATGAGAGATTGTACACTATATGAAGTGGAACAAAACATTGCTGATTGTTTCCTAGGGGATCGTGGGAGAGATTGAGGGAGTAGTGGAGATGCTACTTGAGGGATTTTAGGTGTTGTGGTTAACAGAAAATCTGGGAGCGACGGACAGAATAAGGACATTGGCAGCGGATTTCGTTGTGGACAGATTCAAACGTGTCTGCAAAGACTGTTGAAGCAGTCCAAGTATTGTTTGGCTGTGCCTGACTTCGAATTGGGCCTTCAATTGGGCTCAAATAATTAAAAGGCTGGGATTAATATAAGAACTCAGGCTTAAATTTAAACAATATGGCTTTGAATATTAATTTAGTTTAAATATAAATACTTGAACTTTGAGCTGAAAGTTGGATCATTAACTAATCCAACACTAAATTGGACGTCATCTGCAAATTATTGATAATATTATATAATTGGATCGAGCTAGAAATCCAATTAATCATTAAACTTGCAATTTCCATGAAATAAATAACATGAGAGACGCGAATTCCTTAAATTCTTTATCGTGACCAAATACGAAATACGGATTAGGGTGGTAGCGGTATGCTAAAATTTCTTTAAATCTTTTAATATAATAGTTTTCCAAAATATGAAAATTCCGGTCGCTACAACCCATCACCACTTAATTTAATTTCGTTCTTGAAATTTAGCTTATTTGTTCTGTTAATTCCGGATACTTCCCCAATATATTTGCTTCTCTTTCCCACGTAGCCTCTTCACAAATGTGGCCGCCTCACTGGATCTTAACTAACAGAATCTCTTGATTTCATAAAACATGTACTTTTCTGTCGAGTATGGCAGTCGGTGCTTCATCATAGGTCAAATCTTTCCGTATCTTAACTTACTGGACATTAACAACATGACCTGGGTTGGGAACACACTTCCTTAACATGGATACGTGGAATATGCTATGTATTGCTGAAAGTTCCAGAGGCAAAGCCAAGCGATACGCCACGTTTCTGACCCTTTCCAGTATCTCAAATGGCCCGATGTACCTCAGTCTCAGCTTCCCTTTCTTACCAAAATGAAGCACACCCTTCATTGGCGCCACTTTGAGAAATACTTTCTCCCCAACCTAGAAATCCATGCTTTTTCTCTTCTGATTGGCGTAATTTTTCTGTTGATCCTGTGCAACCTTAATCCTTGCCAAGATCTTCTTGATAGCCTGAACTGTCTTCTTGAATAACTCAGGTCCCAACATCTTCCTCTCACTGACTTCGTCCCAATAAATTGGTGAACAGCATCGTCGGCCATATAGAGCTTCGTATAGGGCCATGCCAATAGTTGCCTAAAAACTGTTGTTGTAGGGAAACTCGACTAACGACAAATGAGTTTCCCAACTACCACCTAGATCCAAAACACATGCCCTCAGCATGTCTTCCAATATCTGGATAGTCCTTTCGGATTGTCCATATGTCTTAGGGTGGTAGGCTATGCCGAATCTCAGTTTAGTGCCCATTGCGGTCTGTAAGGACTTCCAAAACCTTGAGGTGAACCCTGGATTTTTTGTCCGATACGATAGATACCGGAACTCTATGGAGTCGCACAATTTATTTGATTTAGATCTGAGCAAGCTGATCTAAGTAGAGATTTATACAGACTCGTAGGAAATGGGCGGATTTTGTGAGTCGGACTGCAATAAGCCAAATGGCATCAAGCCTACTAGCCGATCTGGAGAGACCCACTATGAAATCCATATAAATCTTTTCTCATTTACATTGCGGAATCTCCAAAGGATTCAGCAACCCTGAAGGTCGCTGATACTCAGCTATCATTTGCTGACACACCAGGCATTTGACAAAGAACTTGGCGATACTTTCCTTCATGTTTCTCCACTAGAAGGTTTCAGGCAAGTCCCTGTACATCTTGGTACCGCCTGGGTGTGCCGCGTATGGGGTGGAATGAGCTTCGATCAAAATCTCATACCGGAGCTCATTGTTTCTGGGCACGCATAGGCGGCCATTAAATATCAGAAAGCTGTCGGAGGAGATTTCAAACCCCTTTCTCTTTCCCGTTCTGACCTCAGCTCTTATCTTTATTAGGAATGTGTCATCCTTCTGCGCCATAACAACTCTATTTCTTAAAATCTGGTACGACCGTCAAATTGGCAATCACTGTTGATCTCAGTCTCTGCGGTGCAACTACTTCGATCCTCAATTTCTCAAAATCCTTAATCAGCTGGTCTTGGACTGTATCGAGTGCTGATAACTGGCCCATGTTTTTCCTACCCAAGGCATCTGCGACTACGTTATCCTTACCCGGATGGTATAGGATTCGCAGTCATAATCCTTGACCAGTTCCAACCATCTTCTTTGCCTCATGTTTAACTCCTTCTGAGTGAAGAAGTACTTAAGACTCTTATGGTCAATATAATTCTCTCATCTACTCCCATATAAGTAGTGACGCCAGATCTTTAGAGCGTGCACTACAGCGGCGAGTTCGAGATCATGAGTCGGATAGTGTTCCTCATAGGGTTTCAACTGCATAGACGCACAGGCAATCACCTTACCCTGCTGCATCAAAACACATCCTAATCCCAGTTTTGATGCATCACTGTAGATCATATATCTATTGGAGCCATCTGGTATTGACAATACTGGTGCCGAAACCAATCTCTTCTTCAGCTCTTGGAAACTCTCTTCGCATTTATCAGTCCATATGAACTTTTCACCCTTTCGGGTAAGTCATGTCATTAGACCTGATATCTTGGAGAGACCCTCTATGAATCACCGATAATATCCGATCAAACCTAGAAAGCTTCTCACCTCAGCGGCATTGGTAGGCGAAGACCAGTTAGTAATAGCCTCCACTTTAGCAGGGTCCACCTCAATCCCCCTAGCCGTCACCTCATGGCCTAGGAAACCTACGCGATCCAACCAAAATTCACACTTCTTGAATTTGGCGTATAATCTTTCCCTCTGTAGAGTTTCTAATATGGTCTTCAGATGTTCAAAGTGTTGTTCCAAGCTCCTCGAGTATATTAGGATATCATCGATGAACATGATGACGAACTTATCCAAATACTCATGGAACACATGATTCATCAAGTCCATAAATACCACAACGGCATTCGTCAGGTCGAAGGGCGTTACAGTAAATTCATAATACCCGTAACGGGTTCTGAACGCCGTTTTAGGTATATCTGCTGACTTGATCTTCAACAGATGATAACCTGACCTCGAGTCGATCTTAGAGAATACAAGTGCTCCCTTCAGCTGATCAAGTAGGTCTTCAATTCTCGGGAATGGGTATTTGTTCTTAATTGTCAACTTATTCAGTTCACGATAGTCAATACACATTCTCATATTCCCGTCCTTCTTCTTCACGAACAAGACCGGTGCTCCCCAAAGAGACACAGTTGGCCTGATAAAACCCTTCTCTAAAAGTTCCTCTAGTTGAACTTTTAACTCCTGTAGCTTCTTCAGTGCCATCCGGTAAAGAGCTTTGGAGATTGGAGTTGTTCCGGGTACCAGGTCGATGGTAAATTCCACTTGTCTGTCAGGTGCAACACTCGGCAGATCCTCGAGAAACACATCAGGGTATTCACGTACCATTGGTACACTGTCCAAGGATATATCTTCAGAAGGTTTGCCTTGAAGGCTAACCAAATACCCTTGACAGTCTGCCTTTGCTAGCAACCTCCTCGCTTTGAGGGCCGAGATGGTAGTGCCTTAATCTTTGACCCATAAAACTTAAACTCCTCGTTCCCATCCTTTTGAAAAACTATTTCCTTTCTATAACAAATTATGGTAGCCCAATTAGTGCTTAACCAGTCAATTCCCAATATTATATCAAAGTCTTTCATATTAATGACATTCAAATCAGCTTTAATTATCATATCGTCAAAGTCTATATGTACTGCCCTAGCTATCTCGTATGTATCAATTAATCCACCTGATGGCATACTAACCTCAAGTATGATACTAGTTTTCTCTCCTATCATGTTCAATCTAGCTAGGTATGCAACAGATATGAAAGAATGTGTAGCACCAGAGTCAATCAAAACATAGACGGAGTGCCAGAGACAGATAGAATACCTACTATCACATCTGGGTCCTCCACGGCATCCTCGTGGGTTAAGGAAAAAATCCTGGCTTTCTCTTTCTTTGCCTAATCTGTACCTTTGCTTGGCCTACTATTCTTGCACTCATAGGAAAAGTGCCCTAGTTGACCACAATGGTAGCAGATGTTCTGCCCCATCCTGCATTTGCCAGAGTGGTGCTTCTTGCATTTTTGGCACTGTGGGGGCGCAAACTCCTCTGGCCACTATTTGACCCAGTGTTTTGCCTCGTCTGCTGCCCCGGTCTGAAGTTTCTGTTCCTACCTTGGTCGGACCACTTTCTCTTCCCGTGATCTTGCTGAGCAGACTGGCCCCCGATCTTTGTACCTGAGTAGGCAATCGTCTGAGCCTTTTTCACCACCTCACTATAGGTGGGGAGATCGAAGGCGCTAACAATTTGCCAGATCTCAGGTCGGAACCTTCTTTCAAAACGCCGGGCCTTCATATGCTCAGTGCTCACCAGATGCGGGGCAAAACGGGATAGCTCTTTAAATTTCCTCTCATAAGCTATAATGTCCTTATCTCTGTGCATAAGTTGTAGAAACTCCACCTTCTTGTGATCACGGAGGGCCTAGGGAAAAGTACTTGTCTGTGATTTCAGTTTTAAACTGAGCCCAAGTCATATTCCTTAGTTTCTCGTTAGTCCTGGTACAAGATGCTGACTCTCATTAATGCCCAACCCCACCGACCAACTTGAATTCCGCGCACAGGACTTTCTGATCCTTGGGGCATGAAATGTGTCGGAAAATTTTCTCTATTGTGCGGATCCACTCATCTACAGCCAGTGGCTCATCCTCACCGTCAAATGTCGGTGGTTGTTGCCGATGGAACTGTTCGATAACTTATACCGCGGGGGGCAGCTGGAGGTGTTGTTGGCACCGGTGTTGGAGCTGGAGCTGGGGCCTGTGCCATACCCTGCACGACCCTAATGAGTCCTCGGAGCACATCGGTTTGTGTTGGGTGCACCATTTCCTTACAAATTAAATATTTACGTTTTAGTAACTTGAATGGTGCATATATGTATATATTCCAACACAATAAACAATAAAGAGGAACAACTCATGGAACATGAAAATCTTTATTTATTATTATTCTTCAAAATCCTTCGAGATGAGTACATCAAAAGAGCATCTGGTGCTCAACACTTAAAATGAATAAAGAACAACTCTAAAATAGCAACATGTACTATGTGAACAATGATAGCTACTCTAAACTCTCTCATATCTCTAGTCATCATCGTCACTAACCCAACTGCTCGACGCCCTAAACTTTTTGGGCGGGCGGGGTATGTCTTCCCAGGTGGTAGTTGATTCTGGCTCAGTTTCTTCCAAAGCCTCTACTTCCTCATCCTCTTCTAACTCCTCATCCGATTCCTCCTTGGGAATCCTATCTAGAATCTCTTCGGGAATCTCCTTGGGAATCTCCTCCTCAGGATCTTCTTCTGGGTCTTTCTTCAGATCCTCCTCTGGATCCTCTTTCTGATCATCCTCAGGCTTGGGTACTAGTGTAGGCACAAGGAAGACTACAGCGCCATACTGCGCATACGCTCCCCAATGCGCTAAGAGCACCACGCATAAGAGGTCAAAGTCAACGTCCCCACCTCGAGCCATATGGAGGTGAAAGTGGACGTACGTAGCTTCTGTCTGCTCTTCTTCCTCATATGTGTCTATCAGATGATCAATACACTGAGCTGTGGTCGTCTGGTATCCAAAGTCTATGGCTCGAGTATGAGCTGCACGAACACGTCCCGCATGCCCTCCCTTAGTCCAGTTAAGGTCAGCAACAAAATTCTCTTACGCTAACCTAGCTGCCTCAGCCTGCTCATTTCCATTATGTTCTGCCATATCTATTAACCAATTATGTAAGATCCAGTTAATTGGGGCCTTAATAACTTTTAGCAATATTTCGAGGACTTAGAAAGAAATTTTCTTTGTCTTTACGTTGGTCATATATTTTCTTAAAATTCATCTTATGCTCATATTATGCCCATAGTTAGCTCAATCTCTATCAAAACCTTTCTTTCTTTGTTAGGATACGATAAATACTTTTAAACTTTTCTATGGTATCTGTCTGTTTATATCATATACTTTTCTTTTCTTATATGCACGCATAAATTTCCAGGCAGACACAATTTAAAAATACATATAACATCGTATCCAAGTAAACAATTCTTGAAAGCTGTAAATAAACTTTTAACTTAGAGGTGGTGGAGCGAACGACAGGGGGTGGCAATTAAGTTAAGAACAGTCAAATTTATTTTCAAAAATATCCTTTAAGCGAGTCTACAGAAACATAGACCTCGTTCTAATAGCAAACTGTAACGCCCTGAGTTCTGAACACTCGAGACGCTGTTAAATCTACTCTACGTCATTTTAAAGTGTAGAAAACCTAAAACATTTATATAAATAAAAGCGGAAAAATTTTTTTTGTTTAAATGACATAATGAAATTTCATAAATAATCTCAATTATAATCATTGTCAATAAATAAAAAATACTTAAATCATTGTCAAAACATTAAACTTTGAAATAACATCAATGTTTCCGACAAATAAAAAGAAACATTAACAAATAAACATTTAGTCATTTTTCCTTTCTTTCAATTTCCATCCCCGGTTGAGTCACTGCCAGCTCCAGGACCTGTAATGTTTCGAAATGAAGGGTGAATGTTTCGAATAAACACACTGTAGATTCCCGCTCATTATCTTTAAAATACGCAATGCGTATTAGGCAATTAACACATATACACATGGAAATTATGTCTGTGGGTTTGTCTAATACAAACCAGTTGTCTATATCTATGAGCCCGTCAGAACGACTAGCTAAATCTGTGGGCTTCCGATTAAGGTGAGCTAATTATGCGCATACTTTTTATGTTTCCACAAATCACATACAGCACATGCATAATCATATAATATAGCATTGCATCATACTTTTCATGAAAGTGCGCACATAACTTTGAAAATAACTTTAGAAAAGGGAAATCTACTTTATTATGCTTTCTTTATTCGAATTTGAGCTTTAGGGCAATCTAAGTGTACATCAAGTTATGCTTCTCGTCTAGGAAAATAAATAATTAAATATTACAAATCGGAAAATGTTAAAAATTAAATAAAAGTGAAAATAAATGGTGTACTTTGAAAGTTTTGGACTGAAATCATAACTTCAAAAATCTTGAGGACTGAAATGAGTAACTCTCAAGAACAAGAACCGAAACTCTTGGATCGAGTTAAAGTTTAATAAAAACACAGGGACTGTAATAGGATGAAATAAAAGATTTGGGACACATTTTCATGATGATAAAACATAAAGACTGAAATCACGGAAAACAAAACTCCAAGACTAACTACAAGCTTGAGATTTAATTGAGGACTGAAACGACTAAGTATCAAACCCGGGGACCGGATGTTGAAATTGGTCGAATCAAAATCCCTAACTCTTCCTCCCTATTTCGTTCGAAAGGCAGAGAGGGGAGAGTGAGGGCGACTGAGTGTTTGATCGGGAGATGGCTCGATACTATGGTGAATCGGAGAGGGTACAACCGAGGAGGAACCGAAGGGTGAAAGGTTCGCGGGTTCGAGAGTGCAGAGGAGGTCAAGGCGCTGCGTGGTTCGTGGGTTCGCGGTCGACAGTGGCGTGGGTACGGGTTTGGGTTCGATGAAGGCTAGAGGTCACGGGTTCAAGGCTGAGAGGGAGTGGCTCAGGTGAGGTTTAGTTAAGGCTAGAGGTCGCGAGTTCAAGGCCGATAGAAGGTGGTTGCGAGAGGCCGTGAATTGGGGGTTCGGTTTGGGTCCAACTGAAGTGGCGAGGCATGGTCGAAAGGAAGCAGAGAGTTTGAAGCTCTGTGTTTGATGGAAGTAGTTCGAGGCTTGGGGCTGACTGTTTAGGCTGCGATCGGCAGGGGCTCGAGGAGCTCGACAGTGGAGTCGAGGGCTCGAAGGTCGATTTACGAGCTCTGGTTCTGAGAACACAGAGGAGGGGCCGCGAGCTCAAGGAGGTCATGACTTGGCTCGAGAGGGGTTAAATGGTTTCTGAGAGCCCAGTCGGTAATGGCCAAAAGCCGAGGTAAGTCGTGGGTTTTTTTTTTTTTTTTTTTAAATTTCAAATTTCTGACTTTGGAGTTCTGTTTGGACTGAAGATATGGTGGTGAATGGGAGACGGGACGATGGCTAGTCGGAATTGCATTCGGGTTCGCCTAGAAGGGCAGCTGTGGCTGCAGTGTAGTGTGTGTGCATATGTGTGTGTTTAATGTAGTTAAATACCTTTGGGATTGAAAATGTGTACAAAGAAACTGTAAATTCTGGTGTAAAATTCCTGTGAATTTGTGTATGTATGAAGTGAAGCGGTGAATATATGTGTATCTGGGCTTGTGTATATGATTTTCTTGAGCGTATGTATTGCAAATTTGTGAATGTCGTGTGAATTGAATGGCTAATACTGGGGTGTATAAGCATTTGCTGTGAATGTTTGCAGAAACTGGAATTTAGTTCTATGAAAATGTAAATTGCTGGTTTTCTTTGCTGCGAATGTATGAATGTCTTTTACTGTGAATGAGAGATTGTACACTATATGAAGTGGAACAAAACGTTGCTGATTGTTTCCTAGAAGATCATGGGAGAGATTGAGGGAGTAGTGGAGATGCTACTTGAGGGATTTCAGGTGATGTGGTTAACAGAAAATCTGGAAGCGAGGGATCACAGAATGAGGACGTTGGCAACGGATTTGGCTGTGGACAGATTCTTCAACGTGTCTTCAAAGACTATTGAAGCAGTCCGAGTATTGTTTGGCCGTGCCTGACTTTGAATTGGGCCTTCAATTGGGCTCAAATAATTAAAAGGCTTGGATTAAAATAAATAAGAACTCGGGCTTAAATGTAAACAATATGATTTTGAATGTTAATTTGGTTTAAATATAAATATTTGGACTTTGAGCCGAAAGTTGGATCATTAAGTAGTCCAGCACTAAATTAGACGTCATCTGCGAATTATCGATAATATTATATAATTGAATCGAGTTAGAAATCCAATTAATCATTAAACTTGCAATTTCTATAAAATAAATTAGACGAGAGGCGCGAATTCCTTAAATTCTTTATCGTGACCAATTACGAAATATGGATTAGGGTAGTAGTGATGCGCTAAAGTTTTTTTAAATCCTTTAACATAATAGTTTTCCAAAATATGAAAATTCCGGTCGCTACAAAATAATGTCCTATTAAAGTATTTTTCTATATTTTTATTACATTTGTCCAAGTTTGAGGATGATGTGCTGCTATGTATCAAATATAACCTTTAGCTGACGCTTGGAATGCTATTGGTTTTTCTAATGGTCTTTCACCTCCTTCGGCTTGTATCTTGTGTTTTCAGGGGGATCTTCATAATCTGAGTATGGTCTTCATAGAGGAAAACTATCATAATTTATATCTGCTTCAACAGTTCTTTTGAAAGGGCTTTTTACATGGGAAGAAGTCATTACAGTTTCATCTTCCATTAGTTCTTTTTGATAATTGTTGTTTGAAATTTCTATAATATTTTCTTTAATTACACCTACTCTAATATTTTGATATTGGTCATAATACAAGTATTCTTCTTCGTTTAATTGTTTTTTAAGATATAATTGATCTTCTAATTCTAAAAGTTCTTGTTGTGTAAGATTTAAATTAAGTTCTTTGGAAAAATAATTCTTTCTATATTTTCGTCAATTAATTTTAAATGTACTAAAACTTATTCAGAGTCTTCATTTTCTTCTTGATTTTGTATAGTAGAATAATTAATAAATCTTATATTGGTTCTTCCTTGATTATCTTTGTATGTTAATGTTTCTTGTGGGCCTATAGTTGTTTCTTTTTGTTCTAATAATCTATCTAGCTGCCAATTTAATCATGTAAATTCTTCTGTTGAAAATTCTTTTGGTTTTACCATATTAATACATTTACTACTCATTAGATTTACTACTTTATCTATGTAAATTTTATACCTAGTCTGAGAATCAAAAGAACATCTTCCTAAAAATCCTATGGATACTAATAGATTATCTCCTTTGATGGCTTCTTCATATACTTTAGTTTGTATTTCTATTTTTATATTTTCTATCAAATCTTTCACGGTCATTAAAAAGTCCAGTGTACAGTATATTATCCGATTATTACTATTTGTATCTACTTCAGGCTTGCTGTCATACTTTTTTCTATATTATTTATCCTTTCATCATATATGGTAACTAATACTTTGTTGCCTAAATTTTTTCTCATCATTCCTTTTATTCCTATAACTATTAATCCTAAGTGAATAAATCTATATTTTCTCTTTTTTAATTCTCTTGCCGATTCTTTACAAATTAATTCAATCTTTTTACATTGATCTCCTATACATTGAATTGATATTTCTCTACTGCTTATGAAAAATTATGTCCTAGACTCAAAAATTCCTCTATTATATAACGTTTCTGGATTTAGAATTCTGAATCCTTGGGTTCTAAATCTTTCATAGTCTTGTTGGGGATATATAATTTCTTCTAGTCTTGTATCGTGTTCTTCTCTTCTATTTAATATTCTATCTAATATTGGTCTTCTACTATTGTTAGAGGATGATCTAAATTCTTCTTGAATGGTTCTAGATCTTCCTAAAAATGGGCTTGCTAATCTCATTATGCTACACGAGGGAAATTAAATGCTATAGGTTCCTTGGTATTCCTTCTTATTGTTTCTCTTCCAGTTGGTTTGAGTTTTGAACTTCTTATTTTATCTGTCATAATTTTTAGTTTGTTTTCTATATTAGGTGCATGAGTGTTTGGAGAGGGTTTTTATCTAAAGTTTCTATCTTCTTATGAAGTGATAGTAATAAAGCTATAATAGCCTTGTTTTGCTGTATTATTACTTGATTTGGTGTCTTTTGAGATCTACAATATGAAAATCCTTCAGATTCGCCTCTTTGAAGTATTCTACTATATTTTTTTTTACGTCTAAATAGTTTTTATCTGTGATATAGTTATCGGTCATTAACTTAAAACCAATTTCTTAATTTCTTCTGTCTTTTCTAAAACCTTTTCTAGTAAAAGTTTTATTTCTATTTCTAAGTTTTTGGTATTATCTAATCTACAAGATTTTTCTAAAATAGTCTTATTTTGTTCTTTAAGATAGTGTAATTTACAATTTATGTCTTTAATTTCTTTTTGAAGTTTTTTGTAATTATCTCTTAATTCTAAGTCTAAATATCCTAACTTTTTTAGATCCATGTATTCTTAATTGCTTTGATACCAAATTGAGGGGGTATACCAAAAACCAAACACGTCCACTGGAACTAAAGGACTTGTTTTAAGTTTGGAAAAAGTCTTGCTCTTGTAGTTCTTGATAGAGTTTCTAGAGTTCTATATTTTTATCTAAATATTCGTATAAATAAATTTATTAATGTCAATTTATTACTTATTAATCTAAAGGCAAACAGAATAGCAGAGCGGAATTCTAAAAGTCTAACACTTTTTTTTGTATGCAGTGCACATACAAAAAATAATAAATTAATAAACAAATGAACAAATAAGGACATATTTTTTATAAGGACATATTTTTTACCAAGAAAAGTCGAAATACTAATATCATCATTAGTTCCAATTAAAAAGTTTCTAAATTAGAAAAATTAATTAACATTTTTTTTTTGGGGGAATGGAATGTTACTTCAATTCATTAATCTTTTTCCCCCAAATTGAAAGAGATTACAATAGGCAAACAATATGTGGGAAAAGTATTACATCCCAAGTGAATAGTTAAAGTAGCTAAATCGTGGGCTACTCTATGAGTAAGACACCATAGAAGTACCGCTATTCATATCCCTAGGAATATAACACTAACCACACTTGCTCCTAATGAGATCATTGCACAAATCTTCAACCAACAATGCATTTGGGGCGAAGGAATCTGATGAATTAAGCGCATGGATAACACATTGACCATCACATTCCACTTTGTCAATAGTGAACTGATATTGAAAGGCGAATTAGAGTTCGTCAATTAGAAAATTAATTAATTAGCAAAAATAATTATAAATTCTAAGAAAATAGAGAAGTCTACAAAGCAGTCAGCCAATCATGTTGCTCAATGAACTTACTTAACATTTACAAATTCACGACTAATTTTTACACCACAATTCCAAAAACAGTAATAAAAAAAGGTTTGCAAAATCTCTCATTTCGTGTGACCTATATAGATGTACACCAGATAGATTTAAAATACAAGTAGCATACATTTATGCAAGACCATATGAGATGAGAGTTTTTTGAACATTTTTTTTAAAGAAATAATAACCAAAAATTTCAAGCACCTTCGAAAGGTGTTGCTAAGGCACATTTCAGCTCATATGAGGGTATAAAAGCATGAAACGTGGATTTAAATATGTGTCATGTGGAATAGGAGATGACTAGATAGGATTGATAATAGTCAATTTAAGGATGCAAATATAAAATACAAAAAATAAAAGTCTAAAAGGGACGTAATTAGTTTTCAATTAAAAAAAAATTGGAGTTTGAACGACAATCATTCTTCGCTGTAATCTCCATCCCTTCAAAAAAAAAAAACTACTGTTTTGCAGTCAACACCTCAAATTCAAGGTAGTGGAACGTATTTCGTTGGTAAACATTAACTGGAATTCAATTTTTCTTTATACTATGTACCAATGGCAATTTTCTCAATTTTGAAAATAAAAGAAAATATAAAATAAAATACAAATTTGATTGAGTAACTAAAAAATGATTAACAAAATACAAATTTATAAACATTTAATAAGCATTTTTAAATGCTATTTTCAGAATCGATTGACTTCAACTAAGTTGAACACAAATTAGCTGGGAGCTAATTAATAAGGTATATTTTCATTTAGTTTCCTGGAAATAAAATACAAAGATCGGAAATGTAAAAAGGGGTTTTCATTACTCCTCAATGAAAAATTTGTAAATATGAAAAAGAAATAGCCATAAATTTTTCTGAAACATAAATAGTAATATTTTTTTAAAAACCAAAAAAGGCATGTTATCAGAAAAAAGAATTAACACAATGAATTAATTAACATATGCAACTTGATTTATTACACATTATATTATGAAGATGATATTCTGTAATTTTGGTTTACATAGATATGCCAATTTATTTTATATATGAATCTTTAAATGCTATTTTTAAAAGGAATGGACTATTATGTTGAACACGAGTTGAGAACTAATTAACAAGGGATACTTTCAGTTAGTTTTCAAAAAATAAAAATGCAAAGATAGAAAATGTTGTTTATAAACAAAAAAAATTATAAATTAAAAAATGAAATAACTATAATAAATAATAATTAGAAAAACTACACAGTAAAATGTAAGAGAGAGAGAGAGAGAGAACAAAAAGGGAAAAAAAATTAAAAGGCTGCACAGCCAATGGATGAGATTCCAAGGCAATTTGCCTTGGAAACGAAACATGCATTCCATTTTTTCTTTCTACTCTAACCGATGAGATTAGGAAACAATTAAAGTTGTTGTATAGTCAAAGCTGGAAGCCCATTGAATGGAAACTTGAGAAACATAAAAAAAAAGAAAAGAAAGAAAAAAAAAACTTTTTCAAAATAGGCAACTGAAATTTTCTTGCACACATCTAAAAATAGACTATTTAGCTTTATATAATATATAGATTTCGCTAAATTTTCAAACCTACCTAGTTTCAATTTTTATTGTTGATATTACATGTATTGATAAGATAATTTTAGTCAATATTGATCATAACAACAATAGAATTGTTAGAAAATGAATATGCATTTTCTTTATATGAAATCGTTACAGCAAAGAGATACGGAAGGTTGAAAACTTAAACCTGTATCTAAAAACGTAATGTGGCTTTACTTGGTAGATTGTGTTTTTCAAATTCTATTGGTCATTCTATTTTTGGGAAGTTAATCATTTCAACAATTGGATTCAAATGTATTGAGATTTATCACATAGTATTGATCAATCGATATATGTTAATATGTTTATCATTACTTTATATCCATTGTTTATGGATTTTTTTATTAATCTCTTCTCTTCTTGATGATACTTTAGTTAACCTGTTTTTAATCTGACATGCCCCACTCCTAGTACCTCTAACTTACTTGTAGCGAGACGTGCGCTAACGATAAATTCTAATTGAAAGCCAGAATCTACTGTCAAGGCTGCTAAAATTCTAATTAGTTTATAAAAAGTTTGATAGCATCTTCTCTAATTTATTAATAAAACCAACCTGTATAAACACGCTCAACAGAACACACTAACATCTCAAAATATGACAAATGACATTATTTCAAGAAATCATACTTCTTACATGAATAAATACCTAACCCAATGATCATTCACACATATCCCCAACGTATATTAACAATATTAACCTTGTCAACCTTATAAATCATAGTATTAAAAAGTCCTATAGCAATTCATTACGTTAGGTGGTAGCTCAATTCTCGAACAGCAGGCTCGACCACAGTGTTGCTCAAACTCTAACTGCTATCTGAAATGAAAATCATTTAGGAAAACATATGAGCTTACTAGCTCAGTGAGTGGAGTTTTGTGATTAAACACGCTTTGAAAAGTCAAAAATACATCTTTTGTGAAAATCTCATAAAATGTACAAACCACTTCTCGTTTTTCATAATTTGAAACATAATTTTGTCATAACTTCAACATTGATAGAATTATTATACGTTAGAAAATACCGTGAACATCTTTTCATTTACTAATCATTATAAATCCATCTCAAAGTATATCCATAATTTCATGTCATCATGTAACCTTATTCATTTTACGTTATACGCTCATAGACACTAGCTTCGGCCATAGGTACGTTATGACCTCTTCGCCCTAAGCGGCACAACAACTAGCTCGACTCATAGCTAGCATAATAGGCCCCTTAGCCTTGGCGGCGTTCATCTTGTCAGCTTGAGCCGTAGGCCCCTTGGCCTCTAGTATCCATATTATTGGATACAAATTTCGGGGTTTTCATACATCATAAACCACATTTCACATCCATCATTTTCGTTAAAAATCATGGGCATTATGTTTGTATAAAACTCCACATAACTTTTCTAAAGAAAATCTACATAGCTTTTCTAAGAAATAGCAACTTTTGAAATTTCATAGAAATACATTCACCATAAAACAGTATACGTTTCTATAAAATCAAAGCATAGTATATTTCATTTAGAAAGAAAAGAAAAGGAAAAGCTCTACTCACTGGCTAAGTAGCATTCTTTCGTGTTTCACTTCATGTTAGCCTTTATCATTTCCTGTGACATCATATGAAAATTCTACTTAACATTTAATTCCTTTCTATTTCTCAATTCACACATATAGCTTAATTCTTACAATTATCTTTGCTAAATCCTATTTACCTTCTTGCTAGCTTATTTACTAGTTAAAGATTTTTTAGTTTAAGTAATCATCTTCATCATTATAGGTGTTAAATTAGAAAGCTCAATAATTACTCTTTATTTCCACATGAGCATTACTTATTGAATCGAGACTTAGCTTAACTCTTCAAACAAGGATCGTTAAGTTTTTCGTGTTTGGGCAATGCCCATTCAAAACTATTTTAAAATCAAGAACGGTTTCGTATGTTTGTGAAATTCTCTTAAAAGGTAGACAACTCATATAAGTTCATCATATGAAATTGGGCACAAGAAAACAACGGTGAGAATACCAAAATATTTATCCACCTCCCGAAAATCTGTTCTCGGGTGAACATTGTCCATCTTCACAAAACATGTCATAAAAACTCCTACGGGTCTCCAAACGGTGTCATTCGAATTCCAGATGATAGACAACGCATAGGAGATCATTTTTCAACTTGTATCTTGCTAAAATTCAATATATACTATCAGTTATGATCCTCCAAAGTTGAAGGGCAGAACAATATACAAAATAATTCCATGCCTAAGTACTTCTTACAAGTTGTAAGGGTACACCTTACTAAAGTTTCAAATACCCTTTAATAATAACAATACTAATTCTTAGCCTTACACAAAATTTCCATATTTCCATTAAACGTTGGATTGCTCCTCTTGCATTTATTCTAGGCTTGGTATATTTTTACAAATAATCATAGCATCCCATGTTAATAATATTCAATTATCGTCAAAACATTGCAATAACTCTTACCCTTTTAAGCAAAATTACATCCTAGTATTGCATATTCATAAAAATTCCATAAAGTCTAAACATAATTTCCATCTTAAACTTACACAAATCAAGTTTAAAGATATGTAAAACTTGTGTGATATTCTTGTACACTCCTTATTCTCCTCAAGATTCCTCAAATTTTTATTTTTATTTTCCCGCCTCAAGAATCTGCCCTGCTTCCTAGATTCTTTTGCTTTCTTTCTTTTTTCCCCTTCTATGTGTATATATACACACACACACATACCAATATACACACCACCCCCCCCAAAAATTCCTTAGGTCTTCCATACATAAACTAAAATTCCTATTCCATAGCTTATATAAAAACATCTTATATCATAAAAAACAACTTATCCCATGGTTTTAATGTTAAGTTTACAAGAAATTCCATAAACCTTAAATAAAAATTATATCTTAACATATATAAATTAAAGCTTAAAAATAAGTAACACTTACTTTACTTGGTTAACTCCTTGTGTTCTTCTTCTTCTCCTCCTCCTCCCAAGCTTCTTACAACTTCCATTTTTTTGGCTTGAGTCCTCATCTCTCTCTCTCTCTCTCTCTCGTTCTTTCTCCCCTGTTTCTCTCAGTTCCCCTTTGTGAGCAAATAGATATTTTGGATGCTAATTTCTCAAAATTGTCCCTTTGATCACAAACTTTGTATTATAGTGCATTTTGGTCCTTAACTTGATGCTTTATATATTTTAAACTTACCAACTTATTGTATGATTCCATAAAAGTCTCAAACTTATTTAATTGCTTAAATGATATCTCAAAATTAAACTAATACATTTTAGTCCAAATTTGACCTAGATTTAACTATTTCACCTTTGACTTTGACAGGTAAAAGTCGAACTTTAAATACTGCAAAGTGGATTGTTACATAATCAATTTCAAATTGTTTTTTCACGTGCAATACAACGTAGATGTTAAATCAAAAAACTCAACATGAACTCAACATCTTATCTTATCTTATACGTATTAAAATAGGATATTAGTCATATGCAAGTTTTCTCACCGATACTACTATCCTACTTTTATATGCTTCTTTTATTTTTATTTTAGTTTATAATAATTTTAACAATGATAATTATCCATTCTCTTCAGAAAAAAAGTAATACTTATCAATTAATTACATTTTCCTATTATTTTATTTTATAATAATATACAACAATTCATATATATATATATATATTTTATTCTATAACTAATATTCTATTTGTGATCAATTAATATTTGTTATACTATCTCTTAGTTTCCATACTCATATGAAATTAATTTTGTAAAAATTACTCATTCTCATTTTTATTGCTTAATAGTATTATTCTATGAATGACAATTTAATTAGCTTTAGGCTAAGTGAAAATATTATTTGTTTCAATTTGATTATATATATGTATATTAGTAACTTATGCATATGAGTGAGTAGTACACAATAAAATTATGTTATTTAGTTTTTCAAATTACTACGCATTTTTTTTGTTAATTATTTTATTTCATAACAACGCACGATTATACAACTAGTAAAGTTTTAATAAGAGTTAAGTTTGAGGACCTAATTATGAACGTACAATTTGACATAGGTCTCAAAAGTTATCATGCAAGAGTTTCATAATTTTTAATTTTTACATTTTCTACCTACAGCCCAAATTTTTATACTTCACTGAGTATAAATCTATATATATACACACGCATAAGCAAAGTAGTCTACCACACAATTGCATTGCAAATTTTCAACCAAAATTGTATTTTACCGACACATAATGTAAATGTCAACAAGTGTGTCTATCGGTTCGTAGGGGAAAGTTTTTATTCACACATATGTATATATGTGAGTAAATGTTATACTTTTACCTATGCATATATGTGTAAGTAAATATTGTCATATGTGTGGGTAATGGGACTGTGACTGCCATGTATGCAATGTTGACATGGACAATGACGTGGATGATGACATAGTGCATGATGTGGCAGGACTGAATGACGATGTGTCACTTGACATGGACGGTGACATGGATGATGAAGTGGATGCTGACATGTATTTTATTTTGTGTGGATAAAAAAATAAGATCATGTGTGGGTAAAAGTAAGTATATTGTGTAGGTACCAATACATATATGTAGGTAAAAGTTTATTTATGTGTGGGTAAAAATAAGTATATTGTGTATGTACCAGTATATATGTGTCGGTAAAAGTTTATTTATGTGTGGGTAAAAAAAATTAAATGTGATTAATAGCTTATTCATATATGGATAATAATTCACTTTTTTCTTTTTGTTTTTTCATTTACATTTATAGATTATACATATAAAAAGTTTGTAAAATTATATAAAAAAAAACTTGTAACCACAAAATTAAAATAATAGTTGAATAAATATTCCAAACACCAAACGAATTAGACATGTATTCATATTACAATAATGTCCTATGGAAATTGCAACATCTCAATAAAGTTTGAAAATAAGTTCAACAAAATCGAAAAGTATTATCAACACAATTAAAATTATAACAACAATAATCTATAATTAAATTGTTGTACCATGACCACCACCAATCTTTCCGTGGCTTTTTTCATCACCCTTCTAATACCATGACCATAAGTAATCCCACGTACATTCGAACCTTCATCTGTATTATCATTATCAGTTGTTGTGCCAATTGAAGTTGATGAGGGTGTGTAGTGTTCGAGATGAGTCTGACAATTAAGTTAGATAAGAAACAATTAGCAAAAGCAAATTAAATACTTTAGAACAAAATTGTCAAACAAATTAAATGAACATATTAGCATAACAAGTTTATGATTTTACTAACCAATTTGTGGCTCTACTAATATAGGTTGGTCTATAATTGAATATAGACAACAAATAATTTAGAAAGACAAATCGTTATAAAAATTAAACCAAAAAAAAAAAATCTTAGAGTAACAAGTGTGATGTTACTAACCAACTTGTGGCAGAACTGGTGGTGGCCCGTCTGTAAATGAATTTAGATAACAAACAATTTAGAGCATAAAATAAAAAGCGACAATATTTTAGGTTATACTTAACAGCATAAATTTATAACAGATTATGTTTTGACAGGTTACATTTAAATATCAATGATCACATGTTGGCATTGTAGAGAATCTCTGAGCAAATTGGCCCCTCATATTAAGAACTCAAAGCAATGATGCTACTCCAAGAAAAAAGAGCAATTACTATAATCAACCAGAATCTAAATACTATGAAAATCAGCAGAGAATTATATGAAAATCAGAATCTATATACTATGAAAATCAGCAGAGAATGATATGCGTAGTGAAGTGGTTGTTTTTCTCCTTAAAAATTTTCTCTTGACAATAGATTGTACTATTTTTGTGTCACCAACCAACTATAGTGAATGTGCATATTAGTGTTCACCAGAAAGGGTATTAGGTTTCATTTTCTTTTTAGAATAAAAAAGTCAATTGTTCACATATTTTCTCAAATTTACTCAACCATTTTATCATTTATTTCCACCCATCGTATATGATCTATTGAAAAACAGAGGTACCAACTAAAAACATCTTGATCATTGTTATTTTTCACCTTTGTTGTGTGTCAAAAACCAGAAGAGTTGCAACCATTTTGATGTTGTTCCACCGTAAGAGAGGAAAAACAGAGATGGGTTTAATTTCAGGAAATAGAGAAGAGATCGGATAGATTTTTAGAGCGCACAATGATAGAGAGGGAATGAATACAGGAGACAGCATGAGGGTTTAGCTTTGATTTTTATTAAATACTAAAAACTACCGCCCCAAAAGTCTTTAAGATGAAGCATACAAGAATTATCCAAGTCTCCTTGCAGAATCACAGCAGCCTATGAACTTCTCAATCAATCACGACTTATTAACAATGCCGATCAATTTTTAGTGCCTAATTCATATTGATATAATATATATATATATATATATGTATCATCATAAAAGTAAAGTGCATTAACCAACCAAAATAGTAGAATAGGAAAAGTGATAACCGAAATCCCAAAAGTGGGCATTCAGATTACATACCCAGGTTGTCGCCAAAGTTGGTCCATATTTCTGCTCGAATCGATTGGTTAGTATCCGCAATGCTAATCACCTCAACAAAAGTCGAAAGAGGCGCAGCGGGGTGACTTTGATAACCAACTATTGATCGTCGGTCGATTTTCCGACCACCGTGCCACCACCATCAGATTTCAACACCTGAATCACTACCCGAATCCTCCGCCCAACGTGCATCCTTAGTAGCTCCCTGTTGACAATAACCGCAGGGTTTGACATCCATTTCCTAAAAACTTGAAAAGAATAATACCATAATGCTTCAGAAATGCTGAGAATCAATTAATCCAATGAAGGAGACGCAATAAACAGCGCGAAGTTTGATATTAGGGTTTACGGATCTCACCTTAAATAAATTTGATCGGCAGTTCACGTATATAGAGTGAAAAGGAAACTTCAAAGCCCTCGATTTTTCTTATTTATTTTCCTTTTGAAGAGGAATTAGGCAGAATCGTTTTTTCTTTTTCTTTTTTCTTTTTGGAGATATATATGGTGGAATTAATCTCTAGGTGAATGAATTGATTTCTTAGATTTGAGCTCTCGTAAGTACCCGGAATGTCCTGATGTGAATTTTTCTTTTCATTCATACGCCATTTCCATGATTAAAAAATTTAATGACTCATTGCTTGGGCACACACACATTTGCCATTTCCCATAATATATTGATATAAACCTTTAAAAATCAACCACACATAAATAACCTTTATATGAATGTGTATTTAATTTAAATAATAAAAAAAACCACGTCGTCGCTTACATGGTAAAAATTAATGAGTTCTATTTAACCACATATATATAACATTTCTTGTATATAAAGTTTGAAAAATTAACCACATAAATAACATTTATAGTTAAGTGCGGGTAATATAAATAATTAAAAAAACCACATAATCACTTATGTGGCAAAAAAATTAATGACTCAATATTTAACCCTCCATATTTGACATTTCTCATCATGTGTATATAAAACTTTAAACACTAACCGCACATAAATAATATTTATAATTATGTGTGGATAATAAAAATAATTAAAAAAGCCACATCAGCATTGTTATTGAAAAATTATAAACTCTTAACAAGGCATTAGATTTATATGTATAGGTAAAAGCCTTTACCTATACATAATAAATGTCAAATAATAAATTAATTAAGATTATTAGATTACCCACACATATTAAAATTATGTGTGGCTAAATACCCACACGAGTGTAGGTGAAATTATGTATGGTTATTTTATGTGTAGGTGAAACACCCACTTTCTTGTAGTTGACTTTTTAAGTTCCTTGCAGATTCATACAGGCATCTATTCTTCCGATCTCTTTGCTATTCCGATTTAGGTTGATTTGATTAGATTTTGTTCTTTTGATTTCAATTTTCACTTGTCTTCTTTAAGACAACATTCTAGTATTGTAATAATCCGGTTTCATTTAAAATTATTTTAATTTTTTTGAGAAATAAGAGTGCTATTTATATAATATTTTACTTTTTGTAATCATTTTAATTGCTTTCGCGGTCTATTCGAGTCATATCTTATTAGTTTACTATTTTATTAAATAGATCTTATTAGATAAAGGTTGGAGATAATTAAAATAATTGTTGCAGATTATTATCAATAATCTTATCGTTTGTCAAACAGAATTAGTTTATTTTAGATATGTGTATTCATCATCTTATTATAAAATTTTTATTCTTTCTTTTATTGTTTGGACTAACTTTATATCTTCTTGGTTAAAAAATCTTTGTCCTGTAGGAGAGGTCTTAGCATTTAAAGGTCCTGTTATTTTTTCCCAAATCTTTGTATATGTTCCAATTTATTAAAAAGAGAAAATAAAGCAAAATACAATATACACAATACCATTAAACAAATCCTTTTCTATTGAACAAGATTGTCCTAGATAATAATGCTATAGATTTGATTGAGACAACATTGATATGAGAACCGTAGAAACTTGAATCTACCATATAAAAGTACAACGAATAGCGTATTTCTATGAAGCACGGAAACTCCTAAAAGGTCAACGTTTCGTGTCGGAAACGTTTTGAAAATTGAAACTCTATGGAAACATTTCAGAAACTCCAAAAGAGTTTCCTATTTTTTTACAAATTTTGGAAACCCCATGAAAACTCTGAATCTCTCACTTAAAAATTTACAACAGTTTAACAAAAATAAAATCTTAGGGCCCGTTTGGTTAAGTTTATAAAGTGAATTTATAAAGAGAATTTATAAAGAGTGAAAATGAGTGGTGGATATTTAATTAAAATTTAAAATGTGTGGTAATTATTGAGTAGTTGTCAAATCAATGGTAGGTGAGTTTATAAATAGAAAAAATAAAGATAAACAAACAAGCTCTTAATTATATTTAACTAAAAGTTAATTTATAATTAATTAAAATATTCATGAGCTTTAAGTAGAAAATACTTTAAATCAAACTTTATATAAACTTATAAATTGAATTTGTGATATTGTAATTGCAACTAAACCAAAGAAAAACTAAAGAATATTCTTCCCCCCTTTGTTATTAATTTGTGAATTATGAGTTGTTTTAAGATAGATAGGATTTTATGTTAAAATTAATTTCAATTCTTAGATAATGAAAAAAATTATTTTACTTTAATTACAGAACAAAAAATAGAACATTTAATATCAAAATTAGAAAAGTTAGAAATTTTAGGAGAAAAAGTGTTAAAATATTGGGAAAAAGATAAAATAGTTTGTGAATTAAAAATAAAAAATCCAGAATATATAATTAAGATAAAAAATATAGAAGCAACTAATCAAGATGTAGAAGATTTTAAAATGCATATTTCAGAATTATTAAAATTAGGAGTTATAAGAAAATCAGATAGTCCTCATAGATCAGCAGCTTTTATAGTAAGAAATCATTCAGAAATAAGCAGAGGAAAAAATAGAATGGTAATTAATTACAAAAGACTTAATGACAATACAATAGATGATGTTTATAACATAATAGATAAAACATTTTTAATAAATAGAATACAAGAATGTAAAATCTTTAGTAAATTTGATTAAGAATTATTAAAATTAGGAGTTATAAGAAAATCAGATAGTCCTCATAGATCAACAGCTTTTATAGTAAGAAATCATTCAGAAATAATAAGAGGAAAAAGTAGAATGATAATCAATTACAAAAGACTTAATGACAATACAATAGATGATGCTTATAACATACCAGATAAAACAGTTTTAATAAATAGAATACAAAAATGTAAAATCTTTAGTAAATTTGATTTTGAATTATTAAAATTAGGTGTTATAAGAAAATCAGATAGTCCTCATAGATCAGCAGCTTTTATAATAAGAAATCATTCAGAAATAATCAAAGGAAAGAGGAGGTGAAAGACCATTAGAAAAACCAATAGAATTTCAAGCATTAGCTAAAGGTTATATTTTAAACTTAACAGCACATGATCCCCAAACTTGGACAAATGTAATAGAAGTATGGAAAAATACTTTAATAGGACATTATTTTAGAAACTTTCAAAAAATGGACACGGTAGAAATGTACAGATATTTAGAAACATTTTTAGGAGAAAGTGCTAAAGCAATGTGGGAAGTATCTAAACAAGATAGAGAACAAGACTATAATCATTTAAAGAGTAAAGGAAGTAATCCATATAATTTTGTTAATCAGATACAAATTTTAGCAACCGGATCAGATCCTAATTCAAGACATAGAGAAACTCAAAGAAAGGCAATGAGAGAATTAGAACAATTAAATTTATATAAATGGACAAAAGGAAGGTATGTTAAGAAATTTTTAAATGAATACTATTATCTAACAACTATCTCAGGAAATACATTTAATCAAGACTTAGGAAATAAACTCTTTCATAAACTACCAGGACCCCTTAGGATTAGAGATAACAGAAAAATGGAGCAACTCTAGTTCAGTAAAAGAAAATCCAAATTATCCATAGACAATAGGACAGAGAGTTCAACATATAATAAGATGTATAGAAAACAAATGTGTAGAACTTCAAATTCAGATGCAATTAAAAAAGACATATTATAAATTTTGTAAAGACATCTTTACCCCCCAGACTTATGGCGCATCAAACTCTAGAACAAATGATAATAAAAAATACAGGAAAAATAAAAACAAAAATTATGGCAAGAAAAGATATTATCTTAGAAAATCAAATAAGAGAAAACCTTACTTAAATCAAGAAAAACATGCTAGAAAATTTAAGCCTAAAAGAACTTATAAAAATAAATTAAGTTGCTTTGTATGTAATAGCAATGAACATTTAGCTAGAACTTGTCCTAAAAGAATCAATAGTTATGATAAAAGAAGCACTTTAGTAGAATGTACTAATGAGGACTTAATTCAACTAGATGAATATGTTTCAGATCAAGAATCTATTTATTGTATAGTCTCAGTAGAAGATATAATAAAAGACCAAAAGATTGAAGAATCAGACTATGAAATAATAAAAGAATTTTCAAACTTAATAAATGAAAAAGATTCCGAATCCTTAGAAGAAGAATATAATTTAATGAACATTATTTTAGAAGAATGTAAACATAATTGGAATAAGAGAGAAGGAACAGATACCACACCATGTTTTCTATGTAATTGGTATCTAGCTAAGCACTATAGAGCCAAATGTAAAGAATGTTTTAAAGAAGCTTGCATAAAATGTTTAGAACAAAAAATGTTAATCTCTTATGAAGAAGAAAGGTTACCAGAAATAAAAGAATATATGACTAACCAAGAAATTAAAATACTTAGGAAACGAATAGAAAAATTAGAAGACATGCAGAAATTAATGATAAAAAGATTAGAACCAGTAGAATATAGTAATAAAGGAAAAGTAATAATGGAAGAATCAGACATAGAAAATTTACAAATATCATATTTGCAAGTTGTCTGTAATACAGAAAAGTTAAAAAGCATTAAGGTAAAATGTCAAATAAGATTAGAAACATATATAATAGAATGCCTAGGATTAATAGACTCAGGATGTACTAATTGTATTATTAATAAAAAGTGAATACCTTCAAATTATATAGTACAAGCAAAAGAACCAATAGAAGCACAACAAATGGATGGAGATTTGTATAAATATACAGAATTATTTAGACCCAATAGTAAGATTAGTTTTGAAACAAATTGTGGACAAAGTATATAATATACTCTACCAAAAGATTCAACTTGGATAAGAAAATTAAATTTAAAAGACACAGACTTTATAATAGGATTAAGTTTCTTGTTAAAAGATAATGGTAGTATTACAATTACAAAAGACTTCATACATTTACAAAAATACACATTGTTCAGTCCAACAAATACTACTGATTTTCCATCAAAGTGCGCTGAGAAGCGTGGTGGAAGCCCCCTAGAGAAAAATCGCCCCTATAAAAAAGAAAGAGAATGTCAGTTAATCGAACAAAATTCTTTAGAAGAAGACAGTTTAATAGATATAGAAGAGTTAGACTTTGAAATTAATGAATTCTTAGATAAGGAAAACATTTATTTTGCTTTAATCACAGAACAAGAAATAGAACATTTAATATCAAAATCAGAAAAGTTAGAAATTTTAGGAGAAAATGTGTTAAAATATTGGTAAAAAGATAAAATAGTTTGTGAATTAAAAATAAAAAATCCAGAATATATAATTAAGACAAAAAATATAGAATCAACTAATCAAGATGTAGAAGATTTTAAAATGCGTATTTCAGAATTATTAAAATTAGGAGTTATAAGAAAATCAGATAGTCCTCATAGATCAGCATCTTTTATAGTAAGAAATCATTCAGAAACAATCAGAGGAAAAAGTAGAATGGTAATCAATTACAAAAGGCTTAATGACAATACAATAGATGATGCTTATAACATACAAGATAAAACAGTTTTAATAAATAGAATACAAGAATGTAAAATCTTTAGTAAATTTGATTTAAAATCAGGATTTTGGCAAATAAAAATGCACAAAGACAGTATTAAATGGACAGCTTTTACTTGTCCAGAAGGACATTATGAATGGTTAGTTATGCCTTTTGGTTTGAAGAACGTACCCAGTATTTTTCAAAGAAAAATGGAAGACATATTTAATAAACATAGTAAATTTGTAGTAGTCTATATAGATGACATTTTAGTCTTTAGTAAAAACAGACCAGAACATAGAGGTCTTCTATAGATTGTATTTTCAGAATTTATTAGACATGGCTTAATAATTAGCAAAAAGAAAATGTTTTTATTTAAAGAATATATATATTTTTTAGGAGTAAATATCGGAGAAGGAAAAATTAAACTCCAACCTCATATAGCCCAGAAAGCTTTAGAATTTCCATATAAATTAGAAGACTTAAAACAAATACAGAAATTTTTAGTATTAGTAAATTATGTAAGACCTTTTATAAAGGATTTGGGAAAAATAGCTGCACCTTTATATGCTAAGACCTCTCCTACAGGACAAAGATATTTTAACCAAGAAGATATAAAGTTAGCCCAAACAATAAAAGAAAGAATAAAAATTTTGCCAGAACTTGCTATGCCATAAAAAACAGATTATCTAATAGGGGGTACGCCAAAAAACAAACACGTCCACTAGAACTAAAGGGCTTGTTTTAATGTTGGAAAAAATGTTTGTTAAAAAGTCTTTTCTAGTAGTTCTAGATAGAGTTTTTGGAGTTTTATATTTTTTTTATCTAAATATTCTTATAATTGTAGTAATTTTAATTTATTACTTAATAATCTAAAAGCAAACAAAATAGCAGAGCAGAATTCTAAAATTCTAACACTTTTATGCCACTTTAATGATAACGGTTTTCTCAATTTTTTAACTTAATCCTACTCAATACTTTCCTTAACTAACAGTAATTGTTTACCAGTTTTATCTCTCTCATTTTTTTCTTACTGACAACACATCGACATGAACTTGATTTCCTTCTATTAGGTTACCACTGGCACTCCCTAATATAATACCTAAGCTAATTGATTCATTTAAAACAAACAGAGGTTTCCAACGGGCTCACTTCGACCCTAAAAATTCCTCTACAACTATGTTTAAAAGGATTAACTTAGATACAATATGGCTTCTGAAAATCAAGTTATGCTTTTATGGTATGCATAGGATGAAGAATAAAAATATTAACGAAACACTTTTAACATGAATATACAAAACTAAAAATACAAAACTAAACTTGAAAATGAAACTTCATATATTTTTTGAGAGAGATTGAAACATAATAAACTAATTACAAGTTAAGGATTTCCCTTTCAGGAAGTCTCTAAAAGACTTAGAAAGACATAAAAATATTAAAATAGTACCTTTACAATAAAGCTTTATGCTGCAACTATACAAATTTTGGATTGAGTATTTTCTACTAAAAAAGGGATTGAAAGGTTTACAGAGTGTTTTTTCTTTTGCTGCTTAAGTTGGTCTGTGTGTGTTCAAATGATCTGAAAAATCCCTTTTATAGGAAAATTCTTGGGAGTAGAAAATCTTGAATGCTCTGGTAAGAATCTTTCCTACTTTACACGCGTCTACTTGGGGATATTGTGCATCTGTTCTGTATTTGAATTCTTTACACGTAAATGAAAGTCTTCAGATTTTTTGAAAAAGTCTTCGTAGGCTCCTTGAAAGTCTTGGCCTCTAGTTGTAGGGTATTAAAAGAAATTGGTCTTTGTTGTTGAAAATTTGGTCTCAAAAGTCTTGGTTTGCACAAGCTTTGTTGAAAAATTTCCTTTCTCCGTCAGAGGCATAAATGTTGTCTCAATTATGTGTCTAAATTGTGGAGTGCGATAGAGTCCAAAGACATCGCATCATCTTAATTATTGTCATTTCTGTACTGTTCTTCGTTGTCTTCATCTGAGATATTTTCTGAAGAGTCTTTTTCTGGTACTGGACAAGGATGAATTTCTTTTTTCACATTATCTTTGTCTAGAAAAATCCTTCTGAATGTCTCTTCAATGGCTTTATTGATTATGTTTTCGATTTTTTCTTTTCTGACCGTCTTTTTCTTTCTTCTTCTTGATGGTCCTTAGTCTCTACTGCTTTTTGGAGTTTTTTGCATTTCTTCAATTTTTTCTAAAATCTTTTCTAAAGAAACAATATCTGCTTCTGGGTCTTGACTGTCTTGGCATAACTCCTTTTCCTTTATCTTGAGTCTGAGGTTCTTGAGAATGACTGTATTTTACAAGGTAGTCAAATTTTCCACTGGGCTGTCCCAGAATGTCCTAGATTTCTTTGTTTTGTAAATTTTGGTCTGTAACAGAATTATCAGTCTATTGAGTCTGTCTTAATGAAGTAGAGGAATCAACAGTCCTCTGAGTCTGTTGAGCTTTTGGCAAGCTAATAGCCATTTTCGGGTTTGAAAAGTCTTTACCAGTTACTGGTAAAACTGGACTAGCTTCTGATTTATTAGGCTCAGAAGGACATTATGAATGGTTAGTTATGCCTTTTGGTTTGAAGAACGCACCCAGTATTTTTCAAAGAAAAATGGAAGACATATTTAATAAACATAGTAAATTTGTAGTAGTCTATATAGATGACATTTTAGTCTTTAGTAAAAACAAACCAGAACATAGAGGTCATCTATAGATTGTATTTTCAGAATTTATTAGACATGGCTTAATAATTAGCAAAAATAAAATTTTTTTATTTAAAGAATATATAGATTTTTTAGGAGTAAATATCGGAGAAGGAAAAATTAAACTCCAACCTCATACAGCCCAGAAAGCTTTAGAATTTCCAGATAAATTAGAAGACTTAAAACAAATACTGAAATTTTTAGTATTAGTAAATTATGCAAGACCTTTTATAAAGGATTTGAGAAAAATAGCTGGACCTTTATATGCTAAGACCTCTCCTACAGGACAAAGATTTTTTAACCAAGAAGATATAAAGTTAGTCCAAACAATAAAAGAAAGAATAAAAATTTTGCCAGAACTTGCTATGCCATTAGAAACATATTATTTAATAATAGAGACGGATGGAAGTATATTAGGCAGGGGAGCAGTTTTAATTTGCAAACCCAACAAATATGCTGATAAAACCACAGAAAGAATTTGTAGATATAATAGCGGAAATTATAAAGAAAAAGGAAACATGAGTAGTATAGATACAAAATTACTAGCAGTAAACTATGCCTTAGATAGTTTTAAACTTTTTATTAGCTCTAAAATAGAAATCACCATTAGAACAAATTGTGTTACAATAGTGTCATTTTATAATAAAATGAAAACAGATACTAAGCGGAGTAGTAGAAGAAGATGGTTAAATTTTCTACATTGAATAGTCAATACAGGCGTTAATATAGATTTTGAACACATCAAAGGAAGTGAAAATAAAGCAGCAGACATATTAAGTAGATTAATAATGGAGAAAGATTCCTTAAATTTTGAAATAATGTGATTTTTTCTTTCTGATGGCCAGACCTCCACTCAGACCTGGTATTCCCCCTGGGAATAACTTTGCATCTCAAGTTTCTTTACAGACTTCATCTAGCTAGAACAGAACAAATTATCAAGACCGAATACGGTTTGGTAAACAAGAACTTATTTGTTACCCAAGTAGTAAAATTTCTTTTAAAACTTTAAACCATATTACGTCATTGAGTAAAGAAGAAAAATGTCTTTTAGACAATCTTTGGATATCTTATAATAAGAATCCGAAATATAAGAAATATTTTTTAGCATGCATGAATTCATTATCAGAACATTTTAATCAGAATAGAGCAAGATTTAAATTTTATGTTGTTATTAAAGGTAAGACTTTAGGAGTTTTTCTTACATGGTTAGAAGTTTTAGACAGTATTAAAGATTTTAGAAACTCTCTTTTTAAAGGATTTAATAATCTTCAAGAAGCATTAGATTCAGCCAGACATCTTATTGGATTAAATTTTTATATTTTCCCTTCTCTTAGAAATCTGTCAGATCCCCCTTTAGATTTTTCTGTTTCACGAGATACAGATGCAAACACTCTTTTTTGTACGCACTGTGAAGCCATGCAGAGAAATTACAAAATTTTAAATGAGACAAATCAGAAGCATATGAATGATAAGCTCACTCTTCAAAAACAGATCTCAGATTTAGAAAAAGAAGTGATTGGGTTAAAACTCAGTCTCCCAAAGGTTTCATCTTCTAGCCAAAATAAGAAGATTGAGATGGGTAGATATTCCCCAATGAATATCGCAAGAGGTACTTCTGAGCCTAATAAATCAGAAGCTAGTCCAGTTTTACCGGTAACTGGTAAAGATTTTTCAAACCCGGAAATGGCTATGAGCTTGCCAAAAGCTCAACAGACTTAGAGGACTATTGATTCCTCTACTTCATTAAGACAGACTCAACAGACTGATAATTCTGTTACATACCAAAATTTACAAAACAAAGAAATCTGGAACACTCTGGGATAGCCCAGTGGAATATTTGACTACCTTGTAAAATACAGTCATTCTCAAGAACCTCAGACTCAAGATAAAGGAAAAGGAGTTATGCCAGATCTTCAAGACAGTTAAGACCCAGAAGCAGATATTGTTTCTTTACAAAAGATTTTAGAAAAAATTGAAGAAATGCAAAAAACTCCAAAAAGCAGTAGAGACGAAGGGCCATCAAGAAGAAGAAAGAAAAAGACAGTCAGAAAAGAAAAAATCGAAAACAGAATCAGTAAAGCCATTGAAGAGACATTCAGAAGGATTTTTCTAGACAAAGATAATGTGAAAAAAGAAATTCATCCTTGTCCAGTACCAAAAAAAGACTCTTCAGAAAATATCTCAGATAAAGACAACGAAGAACGGTACAGAAATGACAATAATTCAGATGATGCGATGTCTTTGGACTCTATCGCACTCCACAATTTGGAAACATAATTGAGACAGCATCTATGCCTCTGATAGAGAAAGGAAATTTTTCAACAAAGCTTGTGCAAACCAAGATTTTTGAAACCAAAATTTCAACAACAAAGACCAATTTCATTTAATACCCTACAACTAGAGGCCAAGACTTTCAAGGAGCCTACGAAGACTTTTTCAAAAAATCTGAATACTTTCATTTACGTGTAAAGAATTCAAATACAGAACAGATGCTCAATATCCCCAAGTAGACGCGTGTAAATTAGAAAAGATTCTTACCAGAGCATTCAAGATTTTCTGCTCCCAAGAATTTTCCTATAAAAGGGATTTTTCAGATCAGTTGAATACACACGGACCAACTCAAGCCGCAAAAGAAAAAACACTTTGTAAACCTTTCAATCCCTTTTTTAGCATAAAATTCTCAATCCAAAATTTGTATAGTTGCAGCAGAAAGCTTTATTGTAAAGGTACTATTTTAATATTTTTATGTCTTTCTAAGTCTTTTAGAGACTTCCTGAAAGGGAAATCCTTAACTTGTAATTAGTTTATTATGTTTCAATCTCTCTCAAAAAATATATGAAGTTTCATTTTCAAGTTTAGTTTTGTATTTTTAGTTTTGTATATTCATGTTAAAAGTGTTTCGTTAATATTTTTATTCTTCATCCTATGCATATCATAAAAGCATAACTTGATTTTCAGAAGCCATATTGTATCTAAGTTAATCCTTTTAAACATAGTTGTAGAGGAATTTTTAGGGTTGGAGTGAGCCCGTTGGAATCCTCTGTTTGTTTTAAAGGAATCAATTAGCTTAGGTATTATATTAGGGAGTGCCAATGGTAACCTAATAGAAGGAAATCAGGTTCAAGTTGATGTGTCGTAGGAGGAAAAAAAATGAGAGAGATAAAACTGGTAAACAATTACTGTTAGTTAAGGAAAGTACCGAGTAGGATTAAGTTTAAAAATTGAGAATACCGTTATCATTAAAGTGGTATAAAAGTGTTAGAATTTTAGAATTCCGCTCCGTTATTCTGTTTGCTTTAGATTATTAAGTAATAAGTTAACATTAATACAATTATATGAATATTTGGATAAAAAATATAGAACTCCAAAAACTCTATCTAGAACTACTAGAAAAAGACTTTTTAACAAACATTTTTTCCAACCTTAAAACAAGCCCTTTAGTTCCAGTGGACGTGTTTGTTTTTTGGCCTAAAACTTAAATAGATCTTATTAGATAAAGGTTGGAGATAATTAAAATAATTGTTGCAGATTATTATCAATAATCTTATCATTTGTCAAACACAATTAGTTTATTTTAGATATGTGTATTCATCATCTTATTATAAGTTTATAACCTCTTATCTTAAAAATTTTTCTTAAAAAATTAGACTGATTTATACTAAATATTTATTATGTTACCTATTATGTAATTATTTAAGAATCTTTTATCCTCATTATGCAGACTTTATTTACATATTTCGGAATGTTCTGATATATTAACTCAATAAATAAATAAAATAGTTTTTGATAAATAGTTTATAATTAACAAGTATTAATTCATGATAAGATAACAAAATATTATTGTTAACAAGTGCCTTTAATTATACGTTACTTAACGTATTAACTATTTTTGGCAATTTATTTAATTCAATTTTCTTTTTCGTTTCAAATTAAAAATAAATAATTAATATGCACCAATCACGTAGATCAATTTCAACTGTCTCTTGGGAAAGTCAAAATTATAATATATTAATCAGCATAGTTCTTTCCAAATACAACCATAAATTTTCCTACAATTTCTAAATTTTTAGTATCTTGATGAGAGCAAGATCAATTAAACATTCACCACAGCGAGTTTTTCGAATACTAAATGAATGCATACAATATTCTTATTTGAATTCAACAATTTAGCTATTATCGTTACAAATAAACTATCACTAATGTTAATCTTTGTAATTTTGAATGTAAAAATTCTTATGACATACTTCTTAATGTTTTTATACAACCATCACATTATCCTATCCTACTATAATAAAAGAGGTGGTTGTGGGGCCCATCGTCAACCCCATTTTGCCCTTTTGCATCGTTTACCTGTTTTTGTGGTTTACGTTTTTTGCCCTTTTATTTTTTGTTTTTTCTTTTCTTTTCTTTAGTTTTGCAGAAGAAAAAGAGATTGATAGGAAGTCACAAAAACTCTCACCTTATCAAGAATCCCACTGTGTGCGTTCCTCTAATTTCTCTCACTTCTCTTGAAGCTTCGATCATCTACGAGCATAGTCCTCAGATAGTGATCTCCAGCGTCGGGTGTGTGAAATCTGTCGCCGTCTTCCATCTTTCGGCAGATATTCCCTCTTTGTAGTTTACTTCTTATCTTCTTCACTATCATACCCTAGATCGACAACCTTACCGCATCAAATTTCTCAAGAGTTGACAACAAGAACTCATAATTTATTACACGTAGAATAGCTCTAAACTTGGATTCAGTGCTCACAACTACTGATTTTTTTCCTTTTTTTTCAATATGTATTTCTTATTTTGTTTTAATTTTGGAGGGTTTGGTTCAGGTATTGTATCTTGCGAGGTGTTACGATCGGTTGCTATCTTCACACAAATTGAAGGTGAAATTTTTTTTCTTTGTGCCTAGTTTGTTTTCACGGTTTTTTCTTTTCTTTTCTTTTTTTAGGGGGGTTGTGGCGTACCTTTTGCAATATAAAATAGAATTTTTTTAAAAATCTTTGTGTCAAGTTTGTTAGCTTTTGGAATTGATAGAAAAATTAGAATGAAACCTAGGTGCCTGCAAGGTGTTTAACAGATTGTTCAAATGAAATTTAGGGGTTGTTTGAAGCTATTTATCGGAATTGAATTATAAAGAGAAATTATAAAGAGGTGAAATGAGTGGTGTAGATTTAATATAAATTTGAAATTTGTGGTTATAGATGAAAAGTAGTCAAATCAGTTGTCAAATCAGTGAAATGTGAGATTATAAAGAGAAATTATAAAGAGGATCAAACACCCCCTTAATGTAAACTATGGGCTGTTCTCGTATCCAACAAAACACAGATTCCTTTATACATAGAGGCAAATACCTCCTAGAAACATGAACGTACATAAATGTTATCACTATAAGGTTTGCATGTCCAACAACATAAGATTTAGTTCTTGACTCTTCTTAATACATTTATGCATGAATGTATCCACACACGGAATCATGACACAAGCCAATTCGAAGGGAAGCAGTAGACCTTGTGTGAATAAATTTGGCATTAAATTATGGAAATGCTGGCTGAAAATTTGATAATTGTAAAAAAATGTGGATTTTGACAATGAAGACGTTGACATGAAAAATTCAATAGGCTCATGTTCATATATAAGATTTGGTTACACAGTTAATGAATGTGTGGCATTATTGCTGGAGTGGAGAAGAGGTTACCAAGTAACTAGCGCTCTCATTCACACCAGTCACAATTTAGAAGGCACATGACTGATTTTTAGTAACATATTGGCAAATAGCTATACTCAAATTTTGGACTCACCTCGATTCATCGTGTTTGACCAATAGAACACATATTTATTCAACAAATGTAAAAACAGAAAGAATATGTATTCCAAATTTTTTTTATAATTTAAGAATGATACATAGACTCTGATAAACAATGATAAACACAAAAAAGAAAATGAGGGATTACCATATATGCAAGCGATTGGTGATCTAATTGGTTCACGAAGTAGTGAATTGATGAGCTAGGCTTAGAGAAAAGAAATAGGCAAGCCATACACTGGCTACATTCACCATTTTCTACTTGCCATCCCTACTTTCACTACAGTATATTGTGTGCTAAGGGTGAAAAGCGCAGCTCATAGTCAACCATTTTTAGTCTTCCAATTTTGCCCCTTATCTTTCTCTTTTTTCACAAATCTTGCCACAACAATTAATTTTCCTCTATTTTCTACAACACGGTTCATTTATTGTTCCACAATCATTTACTGGTAAATTTATTTTCTTTTTCCACCTTTCCTTTACTGATTTTCTATTTAATCAACCTCAAAGTCTAGTTCTTCTAATGGAATTGTTTTGTTTATATACTTTGTTTTATGGATTTGCAAAATATTTTTTTACCATTCTATTAAAATCAAACAAAAACTTGATACTGGAAAACACTTTGGTTCTATCTGTTTATTCTGCTTTTAAACAACCCACAAAAGTTGTCTTAAATCTGAGAATATTTACAAAAACAATTGAACGAATGGAATAATAATGGGGGATATATACTTGTACTCTTTTGTATAAGGCTGGTTTGTTTCACCAGTTGGTGTTTAATATCTAATGTTGAAACATTTATTTCATCCAATCTTTACTTTTTTGGCTATTTAGAAACATAATCCAAAGAGAAGAACAGTTTTACATGGTCAAGAATAGTTAATTCATTTATACTAATAAAATAACAAAGGGATTCATGCCTTGACATTATATGTAAAATACAAATAAGAATTATTCGGGTGAAAAGTTTTATAGCTTTTAAATATTTTCGCTAAGAAAAAAATTTAATGAACTTCTCAAGTCCATATGGAATTAGAAACAAGTGTTATAGGTCTCGAATCATGTAATGATTCAATTTAAATATATGGATGAAAATAATTTGGAGGTATGGATAAATGTATTTGCATTCTTTGGGAAAAGCTAGGCTAGAAGAGAAAACAACTTTTTCTAGGAAGATTTGTCCTAATAGGTTTAAGTTTTCACAAGTATTACAGTTACAACTCTGCCCATAGATATTGCAAACAGCTTTGGAAAAGCTTCACAATTTTCACTTTACAGGGTTGATGGACATAAATGCATATATATTCTCCATGTAACACGAATGAAAGATAGCAATTTGAAAGAGTGAAAGGTATTTTAGTACTTTTACTTAAAGAGAAGATGGCATTTTGTTCCCTTTACGCTCTATTGATTTCTCATGCAACCAAGCTTCCCTGCAATTTCTTGGTATCAAAGCTTTGGGAGTTCTGCATTCCCATGACAGTGGCCATGCAATGCACTTGTCGAATTTGAAGATTAAGTTTTTTGATTTTGGGATCCCATTTAGATAGCATTATTTTAACCCACAAAATCCAAACAAGTAGCCATGTAAAATAATGCATCCCTATGGCCATGTCAAATAATGCATCCTTACCTTCTGCATTGTTAGTGTCATTATTTTAGAGAATTACTCATCATTATGTTTTGCGCATCTTTTATTCTTTGATGCTAAAAATAATTATGATGATCTTTTTGAAATAGATAGAATCTTGTATGGATGGGTTTTAAAATGATCTTTGGTGCAATATACACTTTAATGATGTATGTGTGTCGAGAAAACTATAAAGTTTGCCCATGTTAGCTAACTATTCCTATTTCAAAATATTTTTATGGCATTTCAAGCTTGATTCGCTTAAGATTATTTTTCCGTAGTGGTTTTTGGTACTTTACTTATAGAAGTAAATCATTGTCGTACTTTAATTCATGGATATTCAATCACTTTCTTCCTAGGAAAATTTGTCTCAAGTGTTAACTTACAAAAAAATATATCTTCAATCCAATTAATAACAATGTTTGAAGAATTGTTAGTATTGTCAAATTTAGAAGAACTACCATTGATAAAATATATAAATATATTTTATGTTTTTTCAACACATAGTCTTCAGTTGGACTATGTCAGACTGGATGTTTAGCAAAAGGGTTCATGAGAATATTGATGCCTCTTTACTAAACCAAAAAGAATTGGCAAACAAAAGACGTAGAGAAGTGCATGCTTTTAGAAAGGAGGAAAGCAACAAACGGCGCCATGAATTGTATGCCGAAAGAAGAAAAGCAAATGCAGCAAGGAGTTCGCAAGGATTTGAACTTTCTAAAACCATGAATGGAGAAGGTTTCTTTCGCGCAAAATGAAATAATGTTTACTTTTATTTCTTTCTAATATGAAGTTAAGAATTGTGGCTTTTCAGTTTATTTGTGGTTGTGAGACTTCCATTTTCCAACTTTTTATTGATGAAAGGTTTGCTTCCATGAATTTTGTAGCTACATCATCTTACACAGACCGGATTGAACAACATGGGGAAGTACTTTGCTTTGTGGAAACCGGTATACATCTTTCTCCATTTCGAATGATTGTTTCTAAAGATTCAATACACAAATTAGACTGCGTTTGATTTCAATTTTAACACTCCAAAAATCATTTTTTTTACTATTTAAACTATTCTCCCACGCTTAGTCATGTGTGTTAGGCCCGTGTGTTATGAAATCGATTTCGTGGACTTGTCTATCCTTCAATCAAAAAGTGATACAGTTAGTTATACATGGACAACAAAGGACTTTCGTTTATTTAGTTTTAGGATTTAGATGGGGAAAATTGATTCTAATGAAAATCAAAATAAAAAAAGCACTTAATTATTCATAAATATCATTCAACTCACACATGTTAAAAGCATATATATATTTATGACTATTTTTTAAGCTGATCTGACCATGCTTATATAATTTTTTGTTTTGTTTTTCAATTGCAGATCTCATGTCTAATAGAAAGGATGTTGAAAATACTGCTATCCCTTTAGCAAACAGAAAAGAGTTACCAAGCAAAAGGCGTAGAGAACTGTATGCTTTTACTTAGCAGGAACGCAACAAAAGACGTTGTGCATCTTATGTGGAAATAAGACAAGCAAATGCAGCAACAAATTTGCTAGAATTCGAGCTTACCCCCACCACGAATACTAAAGGTTTCTTCTCCACAATTGTGAAATGACGTTTTTGTTGATTGCTCATTTTTCGATTTATTTATGATTGTAGTAATAATTCCATTTTTAACTTTTTTTCTTGAAAGGCTCTACTTCTATGAATCTTGAAGCTACACCATCTTATGTAGAACCTAAATATCATATTGAACAAAATGGGGAAGTATTTTCCCTTACAGAGACTGAAGGTATGTATCTTTCTCCATTTGAAGTGCTTGCCACAAAAGATATAATGCAAATATTTATTGTTCATAAGGTTCAATCTGAACCACATAAGTTAAAAGCACTTGATATTTGCAAGTATTGTTATGCCAAAAAATTTGAACGGGAGTGTCGTACCTTTTGTTGTGATGATGGAAAAATAAAGTTATGTTTAAATGCCATGCCTGATGATCTATTTAGTTTATTTACATAGAATTTCCCCGAATGTCTTGAATTTAGACGTTTAGCACGAAGTTATAACAATCATTTTGCTTTTACATCTTTAGGTGTAAAATACAATAAAGATCTTTGCAAAACAAATAAAGGAATCTACACATTTAAAGTTATCGGTCAAGTCTACCACTATATTTATAGTCTTACGCCAGATGATCATAAACCATTGCACCTGCAGTTATATTTTTACGATACCAAAAATGAACTCGCAAATCGCATTAATACGTCTGATAAATTCTCTGCATTCATGCTTGAAAAATTGATGAACATTTTACAGATAAATCCATATTCTAAGTTTTTCCGATCACTGGGTGGTTATGAGTCACTGGAAACATATAGAAGAGCACACTTAAATGTGATCCTTCTCTTGATTAAAGAGTTTATAATGAACCAACTGAATCACAAGTAGCAATTATTTGGCCGGATAATGATTTAGGCGCTGAAAATGGAACACGTGATATACTTATTTATGCAAAATTAGGCACTTCACATGAAGTTGATTATTATGATGGTTGTTATGATCCCCTTCAATACCTATTATTGTTTGAACGTGGTGAACCTGGATGACATAGAGGAATTGCAAAAGACAGTAAACAAAATTCAAATGTCCCTTTTTATGGTCCGGAAGATCTTGTAGATTTGCCAAATTATATCATCAGCTCATCAGATACTTGAACAAGAAAGAGCAAGTAAGTAGCCTTTTGAGTTATGCATTTAACAAATTATATGTAATTGAATTAAAACCTTTTAACTTTATTTTGCTTATACATTTGTTCTATAATATAATACCTACATTTTGGCCTTTTTGTAGTAACATTAAAGAAAACCAAAAAAACAAAAAGTGTCATGTCGGGAGTATTACGGCCGTAAATTTCAAATTCGAGCCCCAGGCAATTCCTGTTTACTTCATAATGGTCGTTTATTACAACAATATATTGTTGATATGTATGTTGAGATTGAAACTTCAAGATTAGATTTATTCAGATATAATCATAAACAAATACGTGTAGAACTTTATCAAGGAATTGTTGACTCTATTGAAATGGGTGAAAAAATAGGCCATAAAGTTGGTAGGAAGATTATTTTACCCCACATTTTTACCGAAGTCAATTGTGCTAAAAGATATATGGATGCAATGGCTTTAGTTCAAAGATTTGGTAAACCTGATATCTTCCTTACAATTACATGTAATCCTAACTGGACAAAAATACAACAAGAGTTAATGTATAATGATGAAAGCCATAACAGACCTGATTTGCTTGCATGTATATTTAGAGCCAAATTAGGATAAAAATGATCTATTTAATGAAAATATATTTGGCATAGTTGCTGTACATATATATGTGATTGAATTTCAAAAGCGTGGATTGCCACAAGCCCCATTTTTTGATTATCTTAAAACAAGGCTCTAAAATTAGAACACTAGAAGATGTTGACATAATTATTAGTTGTGAAATTCCAGACAAAAATAAGTATCTTTATTTGCATTCTCGTGTTGTAAAACATATGATGCATGTTTCATGCGGTATTTTAAATCCAAAAAATATTTGCATGAGAGATAACCATTCTTGCAAGAATAAATATCCAAAAAATTTTCAGAGCTCAACTTTGTTAGGTAATAATTCTTACCCATTATATAATTGTTGAGACAATGGCAATAAGGTTTTAGTTCGAGGTCAACTGTTAGAGAATAGATGTGTTGTTCCTTATAATCCATTTCTACTAGCTAAGTATGATTGTCATATTAACATTGAAGTATGCTCAACTGTAAAAGCTGTAAAATATTTATATAAATATGTATACAAAGGTCATGACCGGATAAACTTTTCAATAAATAGAAATGTCGACAACGAACAAGAAGTTAATGAAATTTCAAGATACCAATAAGCTAGATGGGTGTCTCCGCGAGAGGCAATGTAGCGAATCTTTGGATTTGTTTTAGCCGAAAATGTACCATCAGTTATTCAATTACAATTACACCTTGAAGACCATCAGTTAGTTACCCTTAGAGATTTTGATAACTTATCAACAATTATATACACCCAATAATGTTGACTGAAGTCTTTCAAATGAATTGAACTAATGAAGTGGCAGGCACATTATTATATAAGGACTTCACTATTCATTTTGTTTGGGATACATCTGTACCGATTTGGACTCCTAGAAAATAGATAAGTGTTATTGGTCGTATTGTGTCTGCTAATCCATGTGAAGGCGAACGCTATTACCTGTGTCTTTTGTTAAACCATATAAAAGAATCTACATCTTCTGAAAATTTAAAGATAGTGTATGGCATACAGGCTGAAACATTTCATGAGGCAGCCATTTTGAATGGATTATTAAATTTAGATGCAAATTGTGAATCGTGTTTAAATGAAGCAATTACTTACCAAATGCCGATTTGTTTGCGTCGTTTATTTGCTACGATATTGTTATTTTGTGCTCCTGATGATCCAAAAACATTGTGGGTAAAATTTAAAACATATACGTTTGAAGATTATTTCAAGAAGGTGTTTGTGTCTAATTTGCTGAGTTAAAGGCTTTATAGTTTATTAATAACATCTTGGAACCACTTGGAAAAAATGTAAATGATTATCATTTAGTGTCATTTGATGGAGGCCTAACTGAAAGTGAAACATTAGCAAGTTTAATTGGAGAAGAAATAAGACCATATTTAAGAGACTCAGACATTTTGCCAATATTTAATTTAAACCAAGAGCAATAAGTTGCATATGATATAATTTTAGAGAAGGTTTTCACCAATTCACCAAGAATGTTTTTTATAAATGGACCAGGAGGAACTGGAAAGACTTATATAAAGCATTATTATCAACAGTCAGATCAAAGCAATTAATTGCATTAGCAACTGAATCTTCTGGTGTAGCAGCATCTTTTGCCTGGACGTCGCACTGCTCATTCAAGATTCAAAATTCCATTGGATTTAAATGGTGAGACAATTTGCTCCATAAGTAAGCAATAAGCTTTATCTTCTCTTTTAAGCCTAACAAGATTAATTATCTGGGATGAAGATCCAATGGTCTACCGAATTGCCGTAGAAGCATTGGATAAAAGTTAAGATATATAAGTGAATCTAATGTAGTTTTGGCGGAAAAGTAATTGTGCTAGCTGGTGATTTTAGGCAGATACTACCTATAGTTCCAAATGGTGACAAACTAGACATAATAAAAGCTTCTTTAGTTACATATGATCTATGACCTCAATTTACTCATTTATCATTAGTACAAAATATGTATGCACAATTAGATGTCAAATTTTCAAAGTTTTTACTAGACATAGGCAATGGAACCAAAGAAACTCATTCTTGTGATATGACTATGCTACCATCTGAAATCATTATACCCTTCACTAATGAGATAGATTCATTACAGTGTTTAATAGACAATGTTTTTCCAAATATGAATAGCTATATCAAAAATCTAGACGTGATGATTAATAGAGTTATTTTGGCTCCCAAAAATGAAAATGTTGATTACATTAATAATATATTAATAATATCTTACTGGAAAAACTTCCAGGAGAAAGTTTTAGATATTTCAGTTATGATGAGGTGATCGATAGATCTGAACAAAATATTCCAGAAGATTTTTTGAATACTTTAACTCCAAATGGAATTCCGTCTCATGAACTTGTATTGAAAGTAAATTGCCGTGTAATATTACTTTGTAACATCAATCCTTCTGAAGGCCTTTGTAATGGAACAAGATTGATTTGTAAAAGATTTGACCGCAACGTGATTGATGTTGAAACTGCAGTTGGTGAATATCGTGGTAAATGTGTGTTTTTACCTCGGATTCCATTCATACCATTAGAAAGTGAGAAGGGATCAATTCCTTTTAAAAGAACACAATTTCCTATCCGACCATGCTTCGCAATGACCATCAATAAAGCTCAAGGACAAACATTAGATTTTGTTGGCCTTTATTTGCCTGAACCAGTGTTCTCTCATAGCCAATTATATGTTGCTTTATCTAGGGCAAGACGAAGTACACATTTAAGTGTATTACTTAAACCAATAAATACAAAGTCATCTACTAAAAACCATGTACATTGAACCAAAAATATTGTTTCTCGAGAAGTTCTTAACTTGGTACATTCATGGTATGCTATGAATCTTTAATGCTCAATCTCTTTGCTTCGTTAACGCATTATTCACATGTGCTTTATAGAGTTTTCTTCCATTTGCATTTATCAAATCAAACATCTAAAAAAAAGCTTCAATTTTTTGGTGCACTGGCCAAATCAAACATTTTAGCTTTCATGTTGCGTATCTAAATTTGTGAGTTATATTGTTATATCATTTGAGTATTTGTTATTTGTGCTTTATACTTTACCCCTGATATTAGAATTTGGAAGCATAATGCATGTGGGCGTTCCATTCATTTTTCATGCTTTCTAGAAATACTCTCTACCACTAGCTTTAGCATCTTGTGAACAATATCAAGTTTCTTACTCCATTGATATGGTTTCAGACTTGTACTTGAAAAAAACAAAAAATGGGGTTGTGCATTGGCATTAGAAGTGAATTATTCTGAGAATTCTGCAATTGAAGACCAAAATATCTTGTATGTACTATGATTCTATTTATTTGAAATTATGAGGTTTTATGATTTCATGCTTACCTTAATGAATAATTTGCTTGCTTTCTTCCAAGAATTCTTATTAAACCTTTTCTTCCTGTATTTATGTATATTTGTTTGATTTGATCCGGGGTGTTTGATCCAGGATGTTGTCATAAATGATTAATTCATTCATATCAGCCTTGTATGTCGTTGTGCTCAATTATTCTTTATTCTCATATATTTGGGCTATTTGTTGCAATCATATGAATCCAAGATTCATATTCTTATATTCATTTTGTTTTGTTTGATCTGATTTAGGATGTTATTGATTTCTAAGATTCAAGTACTAAACCCTTTATTGTTATGGAGGAATTTGTAGTTGTAGATGAGGTCAAAAACCATCAACAACCCAAGAAAAATACCATCCAGAACAAAAGATTCACTTAACTCCCTAATAATTAGGTAAAATTTCTTTTTTGGCTTTACCAGCATGTTCTGTTATTTCATGCATATACTCGTAGTTTCAAGTTGAATTAAGAAGCTCTTCTGAAATAATCATATCTTTTTTTGGTTAATTTGTCAAAAACATGTTAATCACTTTAGCTTTCCTTACAAATTAGTGAATTGGTTACAACCTATTACATTGTAAACATAATAAGAAAATTCTTTTGTTGCCTTGGATAGTTTGGTCAATGCGATAACTCCCCCGATATAGCTAGCATTTTTGAGAGAATTAAATGCATGGTACTGAGTCTGTTAGCTTTAATTTATTAATGCATAGTACTGAGTTCGTTAGCTTTAATTTCAGTACTTTATTCTAACAAGATGTGATCATATAGAAATTACGTTTGTCTTTACTAATTTACTACTAAAAATGATTAGCAAATGTGTACATTGACTTTTTCTACTCCAATGTGGTTTTATTTCCTGTCTTTGTTTTCTTGCTTTTATCCATGTTTGTGCACTTGTTCATCTTTTATTATTGGAAATATGGTGCTATGCGATGCTAGCTTGTAGGATTTTTTATCTTGCTTGATTAGTATTTGTTTTAGACGATTAGCGGTTCCTGCAGCAATAATGGATTGTTAACGATGTGGAATTTTTAATCAAGCTGTCATTCAACTCAAATTATCTGAAAAATTAAAGTTTTCAATCATATTTTGGTTTTTTAATTAGATTTTTTTAATCTTTGTTGCTTTGAATGAGATTTGTTATCTTTGTTGCTTTGAATGAGATTTGTTTTCTTGCTTGATTAGTATGTGTTTTAGGTGATTAGCGGTTCCTGCAAATTTATGGACTGTTAAGGATGTGGAATTTTTAATCAAACTGCCATTGAACTCAAATTATCTAAAAGATTAAAGTTTTCAATCATATTTTGGTTTCTTAAGTAGATTTTTTTAATCTTTGTTGCTTTGAATGGGATGTAAAATTATCATCTGGATGAAAAACATTAATGGGATTGTCGTATAAAGAAGAAAACAGGCGCATAGTGCTATTGTATTCTTTGAATTTCTGTTTCAAGGGGTAGAAGTAATCTTGATTCTAAACATTGCTTAAATTATATGAAGGGTTATGTCTAATGCTTTTTCCAAGTTTTAATAATTTCTACAATCCAACCAGTATTAACTTTTAGATAGAATTTTAGCTTGAGGAGGACAACATTAATCAGAAAAAAGCAACCAATTTTATAGTTTTGGGCTGTCAACGAACCAGTTAAGAAAACATCAAGAAAAAAGAAGGCACATCTTTGATTCAGGGATGCCCATGGATGAACAAAGAAGCAATTCACTTTTCTCTCTTTTTTCCCCCTTAGCTAAATTCTTTTAAACGTTACTTCTTTGTTAATAGAAGATTGAATTTTTCCTTTTTGATTTGGGATTTTGCATTGGGTTTGAAGTTGAATAAAACGAGGAGGCGCATGCAAAAATTCAAACAGAGAATGACAGAGGCTGAGAGTGAAAGCTCTAACATGTAGGTGAAGATTTCCAGCATATTGTTTCTCTTTTTGCTTTTTCTTTTTCTTTCCTTTATGTACTTAATTTGCAAGATATTTCCGTTAACTTTTCAATGTAGGCTTATTTGTTCCACATGCTTACACTTTACACCATAGTTCTTCCAAAGGAATTCATTTATTTACTTTAAATATTGTATCATTGTAATGATTTAAGGATAAATTTGTATGGTAAATCTAACTTATTTTTACTTCAATTGTCATAGATTCTGATGGGGACTTTTCCAGTATCGAGTTCATTTTTGCTAAGAGATTTTAGCTTTTGGACAGATTTTGCGATTTATATTATTACTCTCCTTGTTCTATTACATGCCTTTTTCTACTTAAAAAAAGGCATTTATCAAGCCTTCTTGATAAATGCCACCCACGATTGCAAATGAACATCATAAGAGTAATGTTATGTGAAGAAATTTTTTGTAACTGCTCGAGTCTATTTGCAATGTCTTTTTTCACATAGTGAACTCAGGTTTTATTTGTTTGACTTCAATTTAAACCATGACTTGTATCTTTCATGACACGAGGCATTTTGTCCTTTTGCATATGTTGCTTTTCTTCAAAATGAGCAGTCTTACTTTGCTCTGGGTGATAGCCTTAAGCCTTAACAGCTCATTAAGTCTGTGTTTATTGTGCATTGCCGTGCCTAAGTGTCTGTATGATTTTTGTATTTCACTCTAAATTTTTTTAGTTTTAATTACATGTAGTATGTCTAAAGAGTTCAGAGGTTGAAAATTGTTAATAGTCAAATAGCAATACAAATTTATATCTTTGGAATCATTGAAAGACCGCCTCTATGGTAATATTCTCTCTTCCACCTCTTTTTTTTTTCTATCGTCCTATTGTTTTGTTTCAAGTTCCTTTCCATTTTTGTTTTACCTAGGATTTCTTTCCCCTAATAGAAATGCTGTTAGTTGTATAATAAGTGAAATAAGTATTTCTTTTAATTAATTGTGATGATGCATTATTGCTGCATTATTGTTTAGCTAATTAATAACAAAAAACATTCACTTCAAAGCATCATTTTTGTCTAATTATTACTTTCAAACAAACATGTCAAATAATAAACACATGAAATCACATTTTTCTGAACTTATGCAAGCTTTTACTAATACAATAGATTATGTCAAAAAAAAAAAGTTCTTTAAAATATTTTTTTTAACCTCTGTAAAAAATAATAATTTTTTTTTATTTTTTAGCAATTCCAAAATGCCCTTAAGCAAAATTAGTTCCATACAATATTTTTTTATTGGCAGATTAGGTCCACATTTTGATCACAAAATCTTCAGACATATCTACTGCCCTTTATTCCTAGTCAAAAGTGAAAAACAGAGTCGTTTCCAGTACAGACATTCTGAATCCCATCCCACGCCACTGCGACACTGCTTTCTAACTTTACCACTTTTCAAAAAAGTCAATCTCATACTATACCTCTGTCTTTCCCACCTTTTTTAATAGTGTACTTTAAAAATATATCAACTTATTATACCTCACATAATGTAGAAACATACACTTTACACAGAAAACTTTTTCTGCAACATCAAAATAGAATCAGAGGTAAGCACTTTGTCTTTTTTTTTTTTATATAGTTTATGCATATAGATATACATATGCATATGCATATATATATATATATCAACCTCTCCCAATCAAACAAAAACACATTCTAACTTCTAATGAAAGGAAAATTCTGATACCAATCTCATCTTCTATACTTTCACTAGATACTGCCCATTCAGCTTCAAGGTATTAAAGTTTCAAAATTTGTATTTCTTTTTTCCTTTCATTATTGTTTATCAGCATATCATTTTGATAAGTAGATTAGTGTATATATAGACACATATTGAAATGAAGAAGAAACAAGCTTCAGTGACTGTTTTCCAATATCTTAGTGTTTGATATACTTTTTGCCATTTCACCTTAACAGCTTGAAGAAGATGAGTTCTTCATACTCTTTAATACCAGACATTAGCCCTGGAACTAGACAACAAAGATGGACAGCCAAGGTTATTGTTGCAGGGAAAACACCATCTAAACTTTCTAAAGACAAGAAAATCAGATTCCAGAATCTACTACTAATGGATCTTCAGGTACCGTGATCTCCAAATAAACCCATTTTATTTATAGAGAAACTTTTATAACATAAAGCTTAACGAAAAGATAATATAGACTACTCTATGCTCAACCTCTACATCCTTTTGTTATCAAAGTATCATTTTTTTGTATATATTTTTTATTTATTTACTGCAACAGTATGTATTAAACTCATGTACCTCAGTACTTCTTAGCAGTTTTCTGTTTTAGATATTCAACAAGTTTGGTTCTGAAATTCCAAAATTATTATGTAACTACTTGCTTCCTTAGTGAAAAAACTAATAAAAATTATTTTGCAGGGAAACACTGTCCAAGCAACATTGTGGGAAGAATCCATTAATGCTTTTAAGGATGATCATATTCTTGGAAAGACTTACCTCATCTCAAATGCTCGTGTAAAAACAAGTTCAGAGCGACAAGGATCTTTTGGTGGACGAAACTAGTGGACTATAGCTCGAGCTACCCGAGTTGAACTTGTTGAGGAAGATTACAAGTATTTTTTATTCTTTAAGTTTGTCTTTATCTCCTTCGATCAACTACCAATATATATGGACAAAAAGAAAAGTACAGGTACTTATTTTGCACAATTTTTTTAATTCATTCGACACATTTTAGTTAGGAAATATGTCTTTTTTACCCTCTATTTTCACTTTTCACCTTTTCACTTTTTCCATTATGTTGTCAATGGTAAGTTTTTCTACGAGAAACAACCTCTCTCAATAGTTTATATGTATCATGACCTTTCTTCTTATCTATACTAAACTAACTTCCACTTCCATTTTCTTCTTACTTAGGCATCATTGGAGAAGCAGTACACATTCATCCAAAAAGGGAGGTGCTCACTGAAGGAGGACAAGTTTGCGTGCAGGATATTATTGTAATGAACAAAGAGTATGTTTTCACCCTTCGTTGAATTTCCACTTAATACTTATAGATGTTTATCTTTCTCGCTTTAAATCTGAAAATTTTTAACAGATTTGAAACTGTGACTTTAACTCTATGGGATGCCTGTGTCAACGCTGAAGGTGTGACATTGGCTCAACAAATACAGCAACGACCAATTGTGATTGCACAGAATTTAATTGTTACTTCGTTTAACGGTAAACATTTAAACCGTCATACTTTCTTTTTATTATTGTAAATTTACTAATGATACCATTATGTATTCAAACAAATTGTAAGAATATGTTTTAATACTCAAATCAACAGCTACTTTTGCATCGATGGGGACTTTTAGGAAATGAAGGATTTTAAATAATGGTATGTATTACGAATTAAAACATCTTCTGTATCAAAAATTAACATAATGCTATGTATTTATAGATTTCACTGTATGCAAATAATTTATCACTAATTTTTAGGGTCACTGCCAACACAGCTAAGATAAATGATGTTCTTGAAATTAAACAAAGTGCACTAGTTACCCCATCTAAAGAGTTGAAGCCAAAAGTTGAACCATTCACAACTATAAAATAAATTATATCATTGGGCACACGGTAATGAACATTACTTATTTATCTAATTATTTACACATTTTCTGATTCTATCCTCTTTGGATCCATGCATTTAACTTTAATGAAATCGACATACTTACATGCTTATAGATTGAAAAAAAGACAAAATTTTGGGTGAAAGCTACAGCCCGTGTGTTGATGCAAAAAATGCCATTTTAGTTCTTAACATGTAGTATTTGCCACCAGGTTCAAATGCCGACAATGTTGACAATATCTTTTGTGCAGATATTATAATAGTGTTTTAGCTATAACAATTGCTAGGTAAAACTAACTTTTCACAAAAGACACACACATCAATCTTACTTAATGTGTTAGCAACGCTAACTTCTTGTCTATTTTCACAAGAGCAAGAGCTGAAGTGGAATTACAGGATTCAACGGGCATTGTTCAAGCTTCTATGATTGAAGAAGTTGCTGAAAAGTTTTTCCAGCATTCAGCTGAATCAATCATGATGAGCACATTGGTATGAGACAACTCCTTCACCAATATATGTGTGTATATATATATATATATATATATGAGAAAGTATTCGTTTTGCCTAACCATACTTACTCATATAGGAACCTGCTGATGATTGTATGCGGATGCAAATTAATGACGATCATATATTTTACTTGAAAGCAATCCCAAACAAGCCCAGTCCAGTGGACAGTAGAAAAGAAATTCCAGCCAAAAAATCCTGCTCTAGATTCCATAATCAAGTTAGAAATCATTTTCATTGTGGAGCCAGATCCAACTAAATCAATTGAAGAAAATCAACTTATATGGGTGATGGAACACCGCCTGAGAAAGGAAGTACTGATCCACCTACTTCAGTGTCACCAACATATGTTAAAAGAGCACTTTTTCAAGACCCTGTAGAAGTTAACAACTCCAATAAGAAGTTTGAGAGGAAACCACAGCAAAGTGATACCAAGGCTGAAAAGGAAAAATTGCTCTAAGTTCATCCACCCATCACTTTCCTTATATTTTGTCCAAATATATTTTGTCAGTAATGTGATGTCAAGACCACAAGCAAAAAAACTTCTCTAGATTTATTAGGACATCACACTCTCTTCCTTTTGTCTAAATGTTTTGTGTAGCCATCAAGCTAGACCTCTCATTCTGCCGTAAATAGAGATACATAATTGTAATTTGCCATTTTGAATCAAAGTAGCAGCTGAAATTGGGCATCAAATCACACTTCATAATTTGGATTTCATTTTAGTGTGTGCTGCTTTCTCCCTAAAACTCTAATGTAGTATATTCAAGCAGTCCTTTTGCAGGGAAAAAAATGTAAATCTATCGAAGTATTATTGCATAATAATTTTGTTGATTGCAGTGACAAATGATAATTAGTTAACTGTGTAATACAATTATTAACCATGTCATCAAGTTATGAAAAGTTTTAGCATTGTAATCTTGTTCTTCGCTCAATTTTCAGCATGGAATATATATAATTTTAGTGTTAACTAGCCAGAATTTTTCCTGGTGTTCAATCACATGTAGTGATAGAACTACAACATATTTGTGCTAAACAATACAAAACAATGAACACAACACGAGCAATGCACATAGTATCGCTAGTTTACTTCAAAATTTTAGTTGGTTTCATATATATATATATATATAAATATATCATGAATAAGAAAATTCATTGTTAGTGCTAAAATTAGAGAAACTTAAAAAAATATAGAAATTTCATCTTATCATTTATTACTCACACAAGACGTGCGCACGTGATCATCCACCCATGTTCTAAAATAACCAGGTCTAAAAAGGGAAAAATTTCATTTTCGCTTTTTAGATATATAGATAATAATCAAATGGACACAACTGTTACTATATATATGGAGAAAGATCTAGCTTATTAGAGAGAAAAAGAAGAAATGACTTGACAGAGGAGTTTATGTGTTGTGTTCTCTATGGCGTTTTTGGAGTATTTTCCATTTTCCAATTTTGAAAACGCGCATGTTTCTTTTGCCGTTTTCTAAAAATCACTCTCGAGAATGCCTTTTCTCCGATGGAAAACGCGATCTCGTGGAATGGGACAAGAGACTGAAAACGCGCTGTTTTCCATTTTGCTCTTGACTTTCTCTCTCCTCTAATGTGTCGTTCCCCCCAGCCATTACGCACGAGACCGTCGGCATCTAGGGTTTTAGAAGCCAACAACGCGCGCTCCACACTCCACAGAGTTCGATTTTCCTCACGCTGGTCTCGCCATCGACGTGGTCCGGCAAGCTCCATCGGTAAGTCTCGCAACCTACCACTTCTTCTTCATCTCGTTATCCTCTTCTGATCGATCCTCTTCTCTTCTTCTTATAAGCCGAATGCAAACTGATTAAGGGTATCCTTTTCTTTTCCCATGGTCTAAATTCATATCCGTGATTTGTTTAAGAAGATTTAGGGAAGTTACAGAGTATAAAATATAGGGTTGGTGTAAGAGTACTGCAGCCCTCCAACTTTATTTGAACTTGTGACTGCTGTGATAAAAAACTATATTAACCACGGACTGATTTGTCTAGGCAACCCACATCTTGGATTTTTTTTTTCAGAATTTCAAATTAACTATCCTGCAAATTGATATTTTTTGCATTCTTCTGGCTGTGGAAGGATTTTCATAGCGTTTTCACTTTTTAACTTTCTGAAAGTTATATATCGTGGGGGTTAATTTGGGGTTCATGGGTTTGTTGCAGTTTTTTAAAACAATTTTTAGAATTGAAACTTGAAAAAGAACTAGGTGTAAAACTCTCCCCATGTTAACTCTGTGTTCTTCCATTACCTACACCAGCAGTTGCTTAATTGAAGAACTCAAGAAGCAGAAACCGCTCCCAAACAATCAGCTTTTATCCACTTTTGGCAGACTGTTATCAGGTACTTCATCTTCATTCTGGCTTTTGCCTTGCAAATTGACCATCTTGAAGTGCTTTTGATCTTCTTGCCTTCTGTTTGATGAGAAATGATGAGACTTTAGTTGGGGGAAAGAAGGTGGAGTGGGAGCTGAGTTGGAATGGGGGGCTGTTCTATTTTTCACCAGTTTGTTATCCGGGCTCTTTGCATAGTTCACTAAACATATCTGGCATCTCTAATCCTGTTTTCCTTTAATTGGAATTTGTATATCTTTTAATCAGGGCATAAGGTGATGGGGGTTTTGAGTTAATTTCTTGTTAAGTCGAGCAGAAGCTGTTGATTTTCACTTGCAGAGTCTATATTTTTATTGCTCGTTAGCTGCTGATTTATATCTGCAAGAAAAAAAATTTGATTCTTATGCTATAACTTTTAGTCAGTAATCTTAAAACTAAACTGCTAGTTGTTACCTTGATCAGAAAGGCAGAAATCCAAGTGCAAAATAGAAATTGTCTTGTCAATTCTTTTGCGTAGTTACTGTGGTAGGAGTTTGAACGAACTCCAAAACAAGAGAAAAAGGAGGAACCAGGGGGAAAAAGGTAAAATTTATTTTACATTTCATTTAGGCCTTGGCAATACTTGAGTATAAGGTGAAAGAACGTAGAAGACAGAGAGAATGCATAATTTTAGAGAAAGAAATTGGAGTGTTTGGTATCAATTCAGTTGGAATCACTGATATTCTCTAAGTGGTAGTGTACTCTGCTGGCAGCAATCTGTAATTCAGAAGATACAACAAGCATTTTCATAAAAGCTTGGCCTTATGCTTTAACTTTCTTTCTTTTTTAACATTTAAGTGTGCAGAATCTGGCAAGATACTTTTGTAAACCAGTGGTGGGCTTGATTATTGTGATGGATATCCCATTACCCTTACTAGAAAAAGCCCTCAAAATTTCATTTTAGAAGCCTGTGAACTAGTTTAATCACAGGATATATATTAATAAATTATTGCACAAACACGAGAATGCAACCTAGCTAAAGAAATTTTATTTATGATAAATTCAGAAATGAAGCGGAGGAGAACAATTATTTATATCACCTCAACTTATGTCAATTGCAGTTATTCAAGAAATGAAATATTACTTGCGTGGAAGTAAGTTGGCAGAAAGCCTCACTGATAATTTCTTTGGAGAATTGGAGTGATGCAGAGAGAATAGAAGATGAAATTATTTATTATATATGTTGCGTTGGATTCTACTTATACTCGGTTCTCGTTCCAACTTAACTTCCTAGTCAAACGACCTCCTTTAACCTTGCCAGCTTAAAATCTTATGGGCTACAATTCCAAAATATTTGAGAGAGAGAACAAACAAATTCTACCAACAAAATAAAGCACAAAACTTTACAAGGGGAAATAACTTTTAAATTAAGAAACAACTAACAGCTAACACTCTCGCTGGCACACAAGTGCTTCTGCACATGCACAAATACACAAAAATATAAAAGTAAAAAAAAAAAATAAATAAGGAAAAAAAGCAAAAACATCTACATGCACAAGTATAAATAGTCAGATAGTCAAAGTCACCGGCTATGATCTCTTCGATTTTCTTAAAAATGAAAATTCTACTTCTTCATCGCAGATATAGATAATCAAATGGACATATATGTTACTATATATAGAAAGCTAGCCTTCTAGAGAAAGAAAAGGAGAGAGAATTCGGGTTTAATCTCCAATGGGTTCCGACGAGTCTCAGATCCGGAAAATACATACATATATAATGTTTATATTTATATATACGCGTATAGATATAATTAAAGAAAATATTTACTTTTTTTTTTGGGGAAAATATTTAGTACTTGTTTCTGAGGAAGCCAGCCAATTAAAGGGAAGTGTTTAATTCATTGCTGGGATGGGCAGTCAGTACTAAATATTTGTTCACTGTGGGAATGAGCGGCCGAAACAACTACTAAATATTTTCTATGGAGATGGGCGGCTGAAACAAGTACTAAATGTTTGTTCACTGCGGGGATGAGCGTCCGAAACAAGTACTAAATATTTTCCTTTTAAACACCCATTTTAGTGGTTGGCTTTCTTAGAAATAAGTAGTAAATATTTTCCCCAAAAAAAGGTAAATATTTTCTTTAATTAATTTTATCTATACGCGTATGTATAAATATAAACAATATATGTGTATGTATATTCTGGATTTGAGACTCGTCGGAACCCGTTGGCAGTTAAACCTGAATTCTCTCTCCCTCTAAACATCCCTATATTCCTCTTCTGAGTCATTTTCTCTCTCTCTAGAAGGCTAGATCTTACTGTATATATAGTAATAGATGTGTCCATTTGATTATCTATATCTGAAATGCGGAAGTGGAATTTTTCATTTTTAAGATAATCGAAGAGATTATAGCCGGTGACTTTGAGTATTTGGTTATTTATACTTCTACATGTAGATGTTTTCGCTTTGTTTTTCTTATTTATTTATTTTATTTTTTACTTTCATATTTTTGTGTATCTATGCATGTCTAGAAGCATTTGTGTGCCAGAGTTTAGCTCTTGGTTGTTTCTTAGTTTAAAAGTTTTATCCCCTTGTAAATTTTTGGGCTTTATTTTGTTGGTATAATTTGGTTGTTCACTCTCTCTTTAATTTTAGGATTGTAGCCTGTAGGGTTAAAGGAGGTCGTTTGATTTGGAAGTTTGATTTGGAAGTTAAGCTGGAACGAGAATTGACTATAAGCAGCATTTCCCGAATTTTTCAGACAGGGGTTCTTATAGTTGCAGAGGGTTTATGCTTGAACCATATTTGGTATTCGTTGTTTTCTGGAGGCAGAGTAATTCCCTAGGCCTCCCTCTTGTGTGTTCTCTTGTGTGTTATTCTAATGATGGTAAATCTTGTTAATTATTTATTTTTCTCGAGTGTAGTTGGGTAATATTACAAGTTTCTGGGGCTTGTAAACTTTGTGTGGTGCCTGCTTTTTGCTCAAGCCTTTTCTTTCTAATTTTTCACTGAAGGAATAATTGTTTCATTAGATAAAATTTTGTTGAACCCTTCTGCGTGACCAAGTCATGAACAATATAAACCAAGTGAAAAAAAGAATGGGCCATTTATGTTGCAGCTAGTATGCCTCGTTTTGCCTTTTGAGAAATACTCCTCCAAATCAACTGATCAATTTGTAACTTATTTAAATGGACAATGGTTTATAGTTGTAACTTATTTAAATGGACATGGTTTATAGCCCTGTGGGATCGATCCACATATCAGTTGTTTTGGAGATGAGAAAGTGAGGAAAAATAATTCATACCTGGGGAAGGTGGTTTTTTTTGTTTGGGGGGGGGAGATTATTAGTCATTAAATATGGCAGTCGCATGGCCAGATTCAATTAATAATTAACTTATGTGTGTTTGCAAGGCAATAACCTATGAATGTAATATACTTTACATTTGAAGCAATTCTTAATGGAGTTAATTGATGAACTGCCAATGTTCTTTGGAGATGCTGACTCCTAAATGACAAAAGACATCCTCGAGGGCCTCTAGGTGCATTAAATTTGAGTACCATGGAGTTTTGAGGCCTATAGTATTCTTAATACTTGTATCATGGAACTAGATTTTCGGTTCCTATAGGTAGTAGCATTAGGCAACTTCTTGTAGCCATCAACAAAAGGATGTACATATTTACTTATTTTGTATTGGGTTCTATGGGTTTGTGTTTGTAGAGTTACTTTTTCTAGTTCAAATTTATTTTTATTATGCTATCGGGAGAAATGTCCTTTCACATGCATTTGCACTTAATTTGACCTCTCCATTTTGTTGTCTGATATGACAAAAGCACACTTTAAATATTCAGGAGATGATGACTGCAAAACTTGCCCTTGCTCATGAATACTGAAAGTCTAAGATATGTTTTGTTTGCATAATGATCCCATATTTTGGATTGCAATTTAAGAGCTTGTTTGATTCCTATTATTTTTCCCATTATAATTTCATCTACAACTGATTTGACAACTATTTAACTATCACCGCACATTTCGAACTTAAAACAAAATCTCCACCACTCATTTCAACTTGTTATAATTTCTCATGATAATTTGGTTGTGATAATGTGAATCAAACAATCACTAAATTAATGGTGGGAAATTTTGAAAAATTCAGGATATTTGACTTTATATTTTTGCAATATTTTTAGCATCATTTTGTTTTAGGAGTTTTACAAAACATTGGACATGTCACTGGGTTACCTTGAAATAAAGTCTTTGGCATGGTCGTATTGAACTTCCAAAATATGGTGCATCAGTATAAAGTTGTATTTGATTCTCATTTCTTAGGGCAAACGAGCCGTTGAGATTTAGTGGGTACATAATTGAGTAGTGAAATCAAGTGGCTAGGTGAAATTATAACGAGAAAAGAGAATGAGCGGGTTGTGTGAAATAAGTAAGAGAGAGAGAGAGAGAGTTGAATGGTGGAGATTTGTGTAGTACAGGTGGTTCCATGAGATATGTTGATGGAATTGGTTTGATCAAGTTCAAATTTGAGAAAGTAGGAGAAAGTACGAGAATGTATGTGCATGCAAACGGGAGCTGAGAGTCAAACACCCTTAAGTGGGACGTGGGATATTGCTTAAATTGGAAGCACCAATACAAATGTATATTTTTCCTTTTATTTCGAGTCTCTAAAAGTTTTGGAGTGAAACCATTCTATCAATTAGCTAGGTGTTTGTTGAGTTTGAAATGTTTTGGAGGTTTGACTGTTCCTTACACTTTCACTTTTCACTCTTTCACATGAAGTGCACCTTGATGGTTTACCGTTCGTGAATTTTATCTGTATATTAGAAAAGTTGGCTCGTTGTTAGGAATTCTTCAAAATCTATTTTTGGCCCAGAAGGAAGTGTGGAGGAGTTGAGGGAACTGGGTTTGAACTTTGAAGGTGACGGAGGCGGAGAAGTTGCAGTTTGGCAGTTCTCCAGTTGACCGTTTGATTACACTATTTACATTGGGTAAATTGCAGCGAGTCCCCACCCTTTGCATCTCTTTGCGCTTAGGTTCCCAACCTTTAAATCTAGACCAGCAGATGTTTAGCCTTTAGAAGATTAGTGTTGTTATCATTAAGGATAACACAACCTAAGTTCAATGGATCGAGCTTGTAAATTTATTGTTTATATTAACTTATTTTCTTAATTCTTCATTTAATCGTTGTTCTAAATCTAGAGAGCTTGTTCTAAGTTGTCCAAAGGGTTAGGTCTAATTAAAAAATTCGTTTTAATTAGATATACTTAAGGGAAAATCCAGGTAGTAGAGCTTATTGTTATCTAGAGTTAATAGTTTTGCAAAGAAGTAGAAATGACGTTGCCATTGATTATTATTTCTTATGTGAAGTGCATAACTGAATTGAGAATTGGAATTGACGTTTATCTTCGTACTTGTGTTTGTGAAAATGTTTTAATTGTTTCATTCTTTTATTTTTATTAATTTTAGTTCAATATTTTGTAAACCCCCTGAGAATTGCCTATCCTAGATTAACTTGAGTTCTGTGCTTCTTTTTGGAACTTTTTCAATTAGCTAGGTGTTTGTTGAGTTTGAAATGTTTTGGAGGTTTGACTGTTCCTAACACTTTCACTTTTCACTCTTTCACATGAAGTGCACCTTGATGGTTGCCATTCGTGAATTTTATCCGTATATTAGAAAAGGCGTGGATAAGCATGCTTAACTAAGACTCTATAGGTAAGCTTTAATTGAGAGAATGCAGCCCGGTACAGAGAATTGCCTATCCTAGATTAACTTGAGTTCTGTGCTTCTTTTTGGAACTTTTTCTTTTGTGTTTCAAAGATATGCTGAAGTTGGTTGTGTTCTTTTATGTTCAGGTTGGTGCTAGAGTGCTACTGAGACTATCCATTTTGACCCTATTTCTGGTTTGCCTACTTTTCTTACTGCTGTTTTTACGTTGACGCAGTTTCTGAGATACATGTAGGCTGATGTGAAATGCAACTTTTACCATTGGCTCCTTTGTTTTTTCTTCTAGCTCTAAGTATGAGATAGACGCACTGGGTTAATTATGGCCTCCAAAGGTCCACGGTCTAAGCTTGACCATGAAACTCGGGCTAGACGGCAAAAGGTAAATATATCACTGATTTTGTTGGGTGTTTATACAATTTGTTTTTATGTGAAGTTGTGATGTTTGTACTAGAAGTTATGAAACTTGATGGTTATCTTGACCTGTAATGGTGGTAATAGTTTTTGGGGCCTAAGTAATTATAACTTATTTGAAGCATTCATGGGTAAGATCTAACTTGATGTTTTATAAACTTACCATTTCTACTAGGACTATATATTGATCTATAAACTTATTTGATGTTTTCATGGGTAATATCTATCTTGACCTTTGAATGATGCAGAATTCATTGAGCCAAAGTAACCATAGAATTATTTGTTCCCTTGACTGGTTCGATGTACCCGATCAATTTGTGCTTTTTTAAATATATCAAGAGAAAAATATAGATTGCTTTCTACTGAGGATTATAGAATTGTAAATTGAGGACGTGAATCTTGAATTTGAGATCAGGATCCTGTTATTTGAATATCCAAGATTCTTGAAATCTGAATAAAACAGTCAGCTTAGTTTTTCTTTTTCTTATTTCTTTTAGTGTTTTGTGCATCTACTTATCTTCATTAACTTAAGCAGCGTCACATGGTTGTTGAATTAAGGGTTTACAGAAAAAATGGAGAGCTAATTGTGGCATTTGAAATTATTTGCAAATCCTTTAATGTTTGACCCAATCCTGTGCTTTTATTCAGACTCGAGATTCAAAAATCAAAATCGTGAAATAAAATTGTCAAAGCAGAGTTAAACATTGTCTATCTCACCTCATATAGTTTTGATTTTTCTACATATGCTAACTGCCTTTATAGTTTGGATTGAATTTCACGTCGGGCTATTCATTAAGATGGGAACTATAATCTTGTTTTGCAAGGGGAACAGAACATCTCAATTTTGATCTTTAAAGTGATGAAAAAATTTGGGTGCTGGGATATGGTGGACTGATGTATTTGATATAATTTGATTTGTAACTTTATTATTGTAGGCCCTGGAAGCTCCCAAAGAACCTCGACGCCCGAAAGCACACTGGGATCATGTTCTGGAGGAGATGGTTTGGTTATCAAAGGTAATGGAACTGTATTCCTTCTCACATGTTTTACTGCATGATGGTAAGTTTTATTATGATTTAACTTTCTGGAGTGTCTATGATGACTGTGTTACTAGCAGGATTTTGAATCGGAGAGAAAATGGAAGCTCGCTCAAGCAAAGAAAGTTGCAATAAGGGCCAGCAAGGGCATGCTGGATCAGGCCACAAGGGGAGAGAAGAGAGTAAAGGTTTGATTTAGTTCTCATCTTTGAAAATAATCATGCATGCTGGCTGTACTAGAACAGATATTTATTGATATTTTTCTGATAACCGTGCTTGTTTTCTTTGGTCAGGAAGAGGAACAACGTTTGAGGAAAGTGGCAGTCAATATCTCTAAGGATGTAAAGAAATTCTGGACTAAAATAGAAAAGCTGGCAAGTTTGGGATAATTGATTTTGATAATTTCTTCTGATTATGCTTTGATAACCACCTTCTAAGAAAGAAAAATTCAAACACGTGGTTTCAGGTCCTATACAAACATCAGCTGGAGCTTGATGAAAAGAAGAAAAAGGCACTGGATAGGCAGCTCGAGTTTCTCCTAGGCCAAACTGAAAGGTTTAATGTCATTCTCTGGAATCTCTTTCAAGTATTTATGGCATGTGGGAAAGAGAAGCATTATCACAGCTGCATCCAACATGAAGTTATTGTAGTTTCTCAAATTATAACTGTTGTCTTTCATCTCATTTTGAAAGTAGTTCTTTATTTTTGCAATTTGCCAGGTACTCGACGATGCTTGCAGAGAACCTTGTGAATTCACCAACTCGGCACAAATCGATTAACTTGCCCTCTGCTCAAGAGCAATTGAGATTTCAACAGAAGAAAGGGGTTCAAGATTATAACAATAAAACGGCTAATTCATTTAGTGGTACGGCATTTAGTGAAGCTGTTTACATTTGGATTATATTACTGCTTTTAGAATCTTAGTTGTTACCTTGTTTGAACTGACTGCTAGGTTCTGAATCAATCTCTCCTGATGTCGATGGAGACTATGATGTGCATTCTGATGAAGAATCGGTAAACGTCCTTACTTCAAGGCCATGCCAATTTTCTTAAGATGCTCATGCTGTGGAAATTATAGTAGTTATTTGAGAATGTATAGGAGATGTCGTTACAATGTTTGATGGTAGATCTGTACTCTGTATCTGATTTAACTCTATTCACGCCCTTAAGCAATTGGCTGTTGGTTTTCTTTTCCATTTTATTTGAAAGTCTTTACATATGGTAAGAGCGTTGTGGATTTACCATCCACTCCATTAAACATTGGCAGTTTAGAGGAGTTCTATTTTAAATCTTCCACTCCATTAGACCCTAGTATAGGCTCATTGATGAGGTTCTGGTCTGAGCCTATTTTTATTTTGGTTGCAAGAAGCTACTCATAATGAATTTGTAATGGATGTTATTTTATATAATTTTCTCAAGTCTTTTCTTCTCAGGAATATGCAACTCGGAGAAAATGTTACTTGCTCTTCTCATTGAATGATTAATAAATTAAAAGTATTTTCATATAAGTTGAGAATCTTGATAGCAAAATGGTAACATTTCTCTCGGAGTTCAAAATTTACCCATCAACAACTATTGTTTCAATGTTCTGCTTACAGAACATTGTCTTGTGTCTATTGACTCTTTGAAGGTGGAGATTTGCTGGTCCAATATCTTCATATTTCTATATCATATTCGATATATTTGTATAATATAAGGCTTCACGTTTTTACAATGTCAAATTTGTAAATTGCATGTTAAAGAAATGTGACCACAGTTTTTTTGGCCATATAAAGTCTATATGGAATAAAACTTGTAAATACTAGTAAAGTTATCCTAGTTATTTATTACCTTTTGTTCAACAGCATTGAGCCTCAAAATAGAACTTTTTTCCTATGTACATCATTGTAAATTGATTCTCTTGAAGTCTTGCTACCTTGTACCACTTCAGGTGACCATCTATCTTGTAAGTTGGGATAAGCTTTCAATAGCTTTAGCTTAACTTTTGCTTGAAATATTAGTTAGTTAATCAAATTTCATTGTCAACTATGTATTTTCCGTTGAAAAATAAAATTCATTTCACATTTACTCGTAAATATTTCTTTCTCCACCACAGGTTCTCTCAAAATCACTTCTGAAGAACTTCTTAAGAACTCTGCTAAACATGCGTACATCTTTGGTTCAATGATTTGGAGGCAACCTTGATCTAGTCTAGTCTAGTAATCAGTAAAACAAAACAGTACTAACTATTGCATGTTGAACATACTGTGAGTATTAATGAGGAGCATTGTGTAATGTATCTAGAGGAAATAGACATGATGGAAAAATAAAATTTATAAAATGTTCATGAGTTCAAATTGGTAAAAGAAATCATGGATTATAAGGTTTAAATAGACGTAAAAATTGATCAAGAGAGCTTGTCCTTGTGATAAAGGTATCCCCTTACTGGATTATTTTGACTCTTGTTCGAGTCACCATCTCCACCCCTACAATCCTCAAACCTTTAAAAGAAATTTAAAAACAGGTACTCATAAAAATCAAACACTAATATTTACGATTAGTAATAACAGTCAAATGCATACATGAATGTGAAGATTAATTCCTCTTATTGCATGGATATAATGATTCTTATATCACAGTCTCGTGATTTCTAGCATATTATAAATGTAGATGAATAGACTTTGGTGTACATAACTTATTTCTAGCTTGTTGCCTTTGAATACAAACCATTTTGGTTTATAGCCATCACTAAGACATTTTTAGTGGTATAAAGATTGAGTCCTCTGTTCTGGGTTTATACCCGGCAATTAACACAATTTTATGGTTTGTGTGCCAAAACTATTTGTTGTCACATTGAAATCTAATACATCTTTTATTAACTTTGTTTGTACAATTGTACATATGATGAAAATCTGCTTGAAGGAAATATTTGTTGGGTGACGGTATTTGTTAGCATAACAGAATAACTAACAGAGCATTTTAACTTGGTGCTTACAAAGTATCATTCGCCATATATGATGAAAATCTGCCTGTAGGAAATATTTGTCGGGTGACGGTATTTGTTAGAATAACTAACAGAATAACTAACAGAGCATTTTAACTTGGTGCTTACAAAGTATCATTCACCATATATTGATGATCCTGCTTTAGGAAGATGATGAGCGTACCCTTGAAGAAGACGAGGCTCTTATAACTAAAGAGGAGAGAGATGAAGAACTGGCTGCTTTACAAGATGAAATTGATCTACCTCTTGAGGATCTACTTAAACGCTATGCTGCAGAGGAAGGTACTTTATCAGTATATCAAAACCCCTTTGCAGCTGAAAATCATGTGGTCACTTCTATCATTGCAGCTTGCAAAATGTAAAGCTAAAATTTTGAGGACCTGAATGTTCCATCCTGCACCCTATTTATTATTATAGACTACTAGTTCAGAGATATTGTAACTTGTCTTATTAGAAAATCTGTTATGTAATTTCAAGTGTACTATTAGTGTATCCAAACAAGAACATTGTACATTGTACATTATACAATTGTACTTATTAGTGTACTTACTACATTGTACATTGTCTGCACAAGAACTAATAACTGCATTAAAATTATTTGCACACCATTCTATTGGATGTTTGTGATTGCTTTTTAACTGTCATAGAAACATTTGCAGTTAACATAGAAGATATCCCAGAGAATATTGTACCTCAAGCAATTGAGGCAATGGAATGTGATTCCAATTTATTGGGAGCAAATCAGTCTATACAAGAGAATGGCGTGATGCCTGGAGCTACTGAGGCAAGAGAAGAAAAAGGTCAGTCACCTGCAGCAAGAGATGAAAATGGTTAGTGTCTCTAGCAGTTCTTTTATTTGTGGTTTTTTTTGCCATCATATTTGGTCTTAGTATGCATTCAATGCTTTCTAGGAAAAAGGGTAGATTCAATGGCTGCATGTAAGCTCGAGATACACAGCCCAACTGCAACACCTGGTCGTCGTTGTGTAAGTTGTATGTGTTTTAGATACTGTCTCAAATTATAGAGCATGGCCATTGCTCAATATAATATTTCTTGTTCTTTGATTTTTACAGATTGATAGTAATGGCAGTATAGCTGGATCAAATAATCATTTTCTTGAAGTTAAGGTTAGCAAGATAAAAAATCAATCAAAGAAATTTCACAAGTCAAAGAAGAAGCACATCCTATATGACTTGAACGACGACCAAGTAAGAATATGTATCTGATTTTATTTTATTTACCCTTCTTTCGGGTGACTTTGTGAGAGTAATTTTAGTAATCTTCTTGCAAGAACATGTATCTGAAACCTCTGTTTATGTTTTCTTTTTTAAAGTTCCTGAGAGTAATTTCAGTAACCTTCCATACCTAAATAAATTTTATAGCAAGCATCCTGTGTCCAGTGGATATGCATTGTCCAAATGTTTGTTATAAACTCAATTGATTATGGTCTAAAAAGATTAGACTTATTTATGTGCCATTCTCGCATGCAAAAGCTAGCTGGAGTAGATTGGATTGCTTGAACTGTTTAGGCAGTTGAAGGCTTCTCGTAGATGCCTAAAAATGATTTTCAAAATTTGAACTTCTCTACTTCTTACTGCAGTGTCCTTAGGTTTTTAGTAATTTCTGTCTAGGCAAGTTTATTGAAAGTCTTCTTGCTGGTATATTGTCCCACCAAGCTATTCAATATAAGTGCCAAAAACCCAGATTTGGGGGTTTTCTCCTCTACATTTTCCCCTCCATTTCCCCCTCACATTGGAAATGCTCTAATGTAGTATTAGTGGTTCTAGAAGAACCAGGCATGGTTCTTGATCTGCAATTGTATATAAAGCAGGAACTATATGGACAAAGTTTACAGTAATTTCAACTTCATGTTGAGGGGAATGGTATCGTCAATGGATGTATAAAAAGCTAAACCTAGGGAAGAAGCTTGTATGAACTAAAATCATTATGTTAAGAGGTTTCATTTAGAGTGAGATGGGAGAAATATGGTTTGATATGAAGAAATTAAAGCAATCTGATTCTTTTAAGGGAAAGAATCAGGGAATGAGTATACTCCAAACACCATTAGAGCCAAGATTTTTAAGGATAATCTGGAAAAACTTAAGAGAATAATTGAATAAGACTTGATAATTTTAATATTCAGGAAATAGGTTCCCTACAATTGATGTTTTGGCCTCTATTTATACTACTAATACACTATTTATACTACTAATACAATGAATGAAAATGAAACTTATTTTAAGAATTAACTCACTCTTAATTGCATAATTAAGTGACTTGTAACGGTAGAACTAATTTGCATTAATTTTCTTATTAAGTGACTTGTAACTGCATCAATTCTCCTCCCTTGGGAGAAACTCGTCCTCGAGTTTAGCATCATGACCATCTTCGTCTTCACCATGGTATTCATAAAGATCTGAGACATTAAAGGTTGAATCAATACCCATATGTTTAGGCAAGTCAACTTGATAAGCATTTCCCCAAGTCTCTTGATGATCTTGTATGGACCAATCTTCTTTTTGCTTAGCTTGGAATAGGACCCTGCTGGAAATCTCTCCTTGCGTAGGAATACCATCACCATATCTCCTTCTTTGAAGAATTTAGCTCGTCTCCTTAAATCTGCATGCTGTTTGTACTTAGCATTGGATTGTTCAATCTTCACTCTGACCTCATGCAGTTGTTGCGTCTTTTGAGCCATTTCCTCTCCTTTTAGATGACTTTTTCCTGTTTGTAGCAAGGGAATTAAATCACAGAAATGAACTGGCTGCTTGCCATAAACAATCTCAAAAGGACTCTCAATCCAGTAGTCCGATTCTTAGAATAATTGTATGCAAATTCAGCTTGTGCTATCACAGCCTCCCATTGTTTGGAATTTTCACCAACCAAACATCTTAGCAGATTCCCCAAGCTTCTGTTGATCACCTGAGTTTGTCCATTCGTTTGAGGATGATAGGATGTACTATATTGGAGTTTAGTGCCAAGCTTCTTCCACAATGTCCTCCAAAAATGAGATAGAAATTTCGAATCCCGGTCTGAAGTGATTGACTTTGGAATGCCATGCAAACGTACAACTTCTCGAAAGTAAAGAGAAGCTATGTTTGATGCATCACTAGTCTTCTTACAACTAATAAAATGAGCCATCTTTGAAAAATGATCAACAACCACAAAGATAGAATCCATATCACACTGACTTCTAGGCAATCCCACGACAAAATCCATATCACACTGACTTCTAGGCAATCACACTGACTTCTTCCGAAGGAGCTGTTGGTACTGGTAATGGTGTATATAAGCCTGTACTTTGTGCTCTTCCATTCGATTCTTGGCACACATGACATCTTTTCACAAATTTATGAACATCTCTCCTCATCTTGGGCCAAAAGAACATTTGTTCAATCATGGAATATGTCATCTCTTGACCAAAATGTCCACCTAAGCCTCCACCATGCATGTTTTGAATGATCCTTTCCTTCAAAGAGCAATCTGGTACACAAAGCTGGTTACCTTTGAATAAGAAGCCATTGTGTAATAAATAATTACCTTGTTGCTCACTACTACAATCCCTCCAGATTGGAGCAAAAAAAGGATCAGTAACGTAAATCTCTTTGAAAGAATCAAACCCTTCAATGGTAAAGCTCATTTGTGATAATAACATGGTCTTCCGGCTAAGTGCACTTGTTACCTTGTTGCTAGCTCCAGATTTATGTCGAATTATAAAGGTAAACTTGCAAGAATTCAACCCAACGTGCATGTCATTTGTTCAGTCTCTTTTGGCTGTTGATATGCTTCAATGCCTCATGGTCTGAGTATAAAGTGAACTCCCTTTGCACTAGATAATGCTGCCAATGTTTGAGGGCTTGAATAATAGCATAGAATTCTTGATCATAAGTGCTATACCTTAGTAGTGTCATTCATCTTCTCACTGTAAAATGATATTGGCCTTCCTTCTTGACTAAGTACTGCACCAATCCCAATTCCAGATGCATCACACTCCAATTCAAACATCTTCTCAAAATCAGGCAATGCTAAGATAGGTGCTGAAATAAGCTTATCTTTAATTTGTTGGAAACTCTTTTCAGCTTTGGTAGACCACTCAAATCTGCCCTTTTTCAAACAATCAGTAACAGGGGCCATTATACTGCTGAAATTCTCGATGAAACGCCTGTAAAATGAGGCTAGGCCGTGGAAACTTCGAACTTCAGCAATTGTAGAAGGTGTTGGCCAGCCTTTTATGGCTCCAATCTTACTTTCATCCACTTGAATCCCCTTAGAACTGATGATATATCCCAAAAACAGCAAAGAACTCGTCATGATTTGGCATTTCTTTAGGTTGACATAAAACTTTTCTTCTTGCAAAACGACGAGAACTTCCATCAAGTGCAGCAAATGATCATCTTTATCACGACGATAGATCAAGATGTCGTCGAAATAAACGACAACGAACTTTCCAATGAATGGCTTTCGAACTTGATTCATCAAACGCATGAATGTGCTAGGAGCATTTGATAAACCAAAAGGCATTACTCTCCATTCATATAACCCTTCTGTGGTCTTGAATGCTGTCTTCCATTCATCACCTTCACGAATTCGGATTTGGTGGTTGCCACTTTTGAGATCAATTTTGGAAAACACCCTAGCTCCGTGCAACATATCAGACATGTCATCAAGCCTTGGGATTGGGAATCTGTATTTGATGGTAATTTTGTTGATAGCTCGGCTATCAACACATATTCTCCATGTACCATCTTTTTTCGGAGTTAAGAGGCAGGGACTGCACATGGGCTCATTGATTCCCTAATAAACCCCAGTTTCAGCAATTCTTCAACTTGTCTCTTGAGTTCCTCATGTTCTTTTGGACTCATTCGATAATGTGGTAAATTTGGAAGACCTGCTTCTTGAACTAAATCAATGTGATGCTGAATAGTCCTATTAGGAGGCAAACCTGAGGGTAATTCTGATGGGAAAACAATTGCAAATCCCCCAAGAAGTGTGCACATCTCAGTAGATATTGCTTGCTGGGCCCCTTTTTCTTGTTTCATCAACAAAACATAAGCAACTCCTTGCTCTTCCAATTCAGCCAAAAATTCCCGCATGCCTAAATATGAGTGTTCATCCGTAGCTTTAGAGGAGTCTTCTTCCTTCATTGAAGCAAGTACAACTTTAACTCCATCTTTGTAGAATGCATAAACATTCTTTTTTCCATGATGGATGGTTTTATTGTCAAATTGCCATGGTCTACCAAGTAGTAAATGGCATGCCTCCATCTCCCCCACATCACATAAAACTTTGTCTGAATAAGATTTCCCAATAGAGAAAGGAACAAGGCATTGATGAGTGTCCTTTATTTGACCTCCTTGCTTGAACCGTGCTATGCGGTAAGGCTTTGGATGAGGTTGAACCTCAAGGTTCAGCTTCGTCACCATTTCTTGAGACACCAGATTTTCACAACTTCCTCCATCAATGATGACATTGCAAATTCGTCCATTGCTGGTACATTTTGTTTTGAAAATGTTGTTACGCCTCGAATCACTTGTGGACATTTTAGGAGATAGCATGGCACGTCGGACAAGAAGATTAGGGAGATCTTGGTCTTCATATGTTACTTCATTGTCAGCAAATTCTAGCAGATTTTCTTCCTCTTCATCTACAGGTCTTCCTCATTAATGCTAAGATCATCGACGTCTTCCTTAGCCAATAAATTGTTATTCATTTTTCGGCATTCTGAAGATCTATGTCCTTCCTTTCCACATTTGTAGCATATTATTCTTCCACCAACAAATTGAGATGGCTGATTACTTCTTCCCAAAACATCACCTCCATAACCTTGCCCTCGACCTCTTCCTGGCCCTCGACCTTGTGAACTAGTGGCTGCAGTAAAATTCTGCACCTGATTTGGAAATGTTGAGGACTTCACTCCACTGCTGCCTTGAATTGCATCAGTATTAAATTGGCCTTCCCAAGTTGAGAATAACGAATGCCAGGCTGTTTTTGTTGGCTTTCAACCTTCATGGCTAGCTGGACAGTACTAGCCAAAGTCCAACAAGGCTGAAGCTCCGCGAAATTTCTAATAGCTGGCCTCAATCCCATCAAATACCGATGTATCACCTCGACTTCATTTTCAGCAAGTTGTACCCTTGTTTTCATCTTGTAAAATTCATTTGTATAGTCTCGAAAAGTGTGTGCTCCCTGCTGAAGAGATTGGTACTGCTGGAAAAGAATTCCTTCATAGTTTAATGGAAGAAATTGGCTTCGAATCATTCTTTGCATCTTTGTCCAGCTCTGAATTTTGTCCTTTCCCAACTGCATTCTTGTCATCTGAACTTGCTGCCACCAAGAAGAAGCATACCCCTTCAATCTTATAGCCACCAACTTCACCCTTTTGTTCTCTAGATGGTCAAGGAACTCATAGATCCTTTCCACTTCATTCAGCCAATCTAAAACTTCTTCCGGTTGTTCGTCTCCGGTAAATTCAGGGATATCTAACTTTATCCTTGAATCTTGATCATTTCTACGGTTGATTCTTGGTTGCCTTGCTGCAGGAAATGCATTACTTTCTTCATCAGATGACTCATCCAGCTGCTGATTTTGCACATTTGGGTCCTGATTTCCAATATTCCTTTGCTGATTATGCACAGGTTGTCCCCTTTCCTCCATATTTGGGAGATGGGTGACACCTAATAGACCAGCCTGCTCGAGTCTAGTGCATAATTGGGCTAATTGCTTCTGCAGATTCTGAAATTCCTCTCAGGAAACTCCTTCCACAGCTCCTTGTTCACCTTCTCCAGCCATTACTCAATTGTAGTAATAGGTTTTTAGAGGCTCTGATATCAATTAAAGCAATCTGATTCTTTTAAGGGAAAGAATCAGGGAATAAGTATACTCCTAACACCGTTAGAGCCAAGATTTTTAAGGAAAATCTGGAAAAACTTAAGAGAATAATTGAATAAGACTTGATAATTTTAATATTCAGGAAATAGGTTCCCTACAACTGATGTTTTGGCCTCTATTTATACTACTAATACAATGAATGAAAATGAAACTTATTCTAAGAATTAACTCGCTCTTAATTGCATAATTAAGTGACTTGTAACGGTAGAATTAATTTGCATTAATTTCCTTATTAAGTGACTTGTAACTGCATCAGAAATAAATGCAATTCTATTCATGTGAATACTAGCTGGGTCTTCACTTGTTCCGTGCCTGCACTGTTGCATTGAACCGAGTATCTTCACACCATCTACCACTGCCATACATTTTCTGGTCCCTGTTGTTCTGAATATGATTATATCGATTCTGCCTTAAAATTATGATAACTTGTGTTGCAAGCATGGTAGATGGGCTTTCTTCAGGCTATGCTGTGTATAATTATTTTAATTTTTTAACCATTTATAGGGATATCTATTCTCTTTCTAAGTATAAATACTCATAACTTACATCTATATTTTTAACTTGTAGGATGATGATGATTTTGTGCTTTCTACTGAAGAAGAAAAGGATTTTGACGTGGTAATGAATACTTTCTGTTGTTTTGAGTTTGTACTTTCTAGTATTGCTGTAACGGTGCCTTGACTGACCACATGTAAAGTTTCTGTTCTTTTTGCTGCAACTTAGTTACATATATAGTTGAAGACAGCAGCATGTTCTTTGAGTTCTATAATGTTATCCAGAAGTCTACTTCTGGTATCTTGTTTAGTTGAATGCTTAGAGGGCTAATATGGGATATCTATTGTCTTCAGTTGTAGATGTAATTTTGCTTAGTAGGTTGACTTGTTGATGTGCCTTCGCTTTTACTTCAACACATTATGTTGACATTCAGGATGATGAAACAACACTGTTAGAGGAGGAGGAGCTAGCGGAGGCAGAATCAAGTGAAACAGTGGATGAGGTAAATCAAGAATTTCTAGCTTTTCTTTTCTTGAACCTAAAATAACACCTTCTAGTTGAAATAGATTCCCTTCACGGATACATTTCAACTTATTTCCAACAACATCTGCACGTGCATAAAGCATTTCCTGATTAGATCTCTGGTTATAATTGTAAGCTACCATTTTCCAGATTGCACTGCTGCAACGGGAAAGTGAAATTCCTTTACATGAGCTGCTTGCAAGGTATAAAAAGGTATGTCCTAGAGTGGCTTTTTTCTTTTCTTATGGTGCTTTAAAATTCACATCCTTTCAAATCCCATTTTTATCCATTTTTTTCGGAATGCTCTTATCAGGAATATGCCTCCGATGAAGATGTTGATGTGAATTCTGAATCACGTACTTCGGCTTCTGAGGAGTCCTTCGCTTCACCAGCAGCGAGGAGCTCTGAATGTCGGCAACCTGGCGATGAATCTCGTGCATTTCAACCTGAAATGCATTGCCATGAGGAAGAAGAGGAAACCGAATGTATCGGGAAATCTAGAGATGAAAAGCAGAGTGAAAATATAATTGCTGATGCAGCTGCTGTTGCTAGGTCTGCCCAACCAACGGGTAATACATTCTCGACGACGAAAGTGCGAACTAAGTTTCCTTTTCTCCTGAAGTTTCCTCTCCGCGAATATCAGCATATTGGCTTGGATTGGTTGGTAACAATGTATGAGAAGAGACTCAATGGAATTCTTGCTGATGAAATGGGTTTAGGGAAGACAATAATGACAATTGCTTTGCTTGCTCATTTAGCATGTGAGAAAGGAATCTGGGGTCCCCATCTGATTGTTGTCCCAACCAGCGTCATGCTCAACTGGGAAACAGAGTTTCTCAAATGGTGTCCCGCTTTTAAAATATTGACCTATTTTGGAAGCGCAAAGGAACGAAGAATAAAGAGACAAGGATGGTTGAAACCAAACTCCTTTCACATTTGCATAACTACTTACAGGCTTGTGATTCAGGATTCAAAAGTTTTCAAGAGGAAGAAATGGAAGTACCTGATTTTGGATGAAGCTCATCTGATAAAAAATTGGAAGTCACAAAGATGGCAAACACTTCTTAATTTCAACTCAAAAAGGCGTATTCTTTTAACTGGTACCCCTTTACAGAATGATCTTATGGAACTCTGGTCTCTTATGCATTTCTTGATGCCGCATATTTTCCAGTCTCACCAAGAATTTAAGGATTGGTTTAGTAATCCCATATCTGGGATGGTTGAGGGACAAGAGAAGGTGAACAAAGAAGTAGTTGATAGATTACATAATGTCCTCCGCCCTTTTTTACTCCGTCGATTGAAAAGAGATGTTGAGAAGCAGCTTCCTATGAAACATGAACATGTTATCTATTGTAGACTGTCAAAGAGGCAGCGCAACTTGTATGAAGACTTCATCGCTAGCTCAGAGACACAGGCTACTCTAGCAAGTTCAAATTTTTTTGGGATGATCAGCATTATCATGCAACTTCGTAAAGTCTGCAATCATCCTGATTTATTTGAGGGCCGCCCAATTGTTAGTTCTTTTGATATGAGTGGCATTGACATGCAACTGAGCTCTGATGTTTGCTCAATGCTCTCACGCTGTTCATTTTCAACTGTTGACCTTAGTGGCTTGGGTTTTGTCTTTACTGATCTAGATTTCTGCATGACATCTTGGGAGAGTGAAGAGATTCAAGCTATTGTTACACCACCGACAATAATCAAACACCGTGCCAATCTAATTAATTTGGAAGAACAATGTCCCAGTTTCAAGCATAAGAAAAGATCACAGACGACAAGCATTTTTGAAGAGATCCAAAAGGCACTTTCTGATGAAAGATTGAGAGAAGCCAAGGAATGGGCAGAGTCTGTTGCATGGTGGAATTCTTTGAGGTGCAAGAAAAAACCTATGTATCCTACCAGTCTAAGAGAGCTTGTCACTGTAAAGCATCCTGTGAGTGATGCTCATCATTGGAAGCATAATCCTCTATCTTACACATATTCCTCTAAGCTTGCTGATATTGTGCTTTCACCAGTTGAAAGGTTCGAAAAAATAGTTGATCAAGTTGAAAGTTTTATGTTTGCAATCCCTGCTGCACGTGCCCCGCCCCCCATTTGCTGGTGCAGCAAAGGTGGAGCAAATGTGTTTATTCACCAAACATACAAGGACAAATGCACTAATGTTTTGTCTCCTCTTATATCCCCTTTTCGTCCTGCCATTGTAAGAAGGCAAGTCTATTTTCCTGATAGGAGACTCATTCAATTCGACTGTGGTAAGTTGCAGGAGCTTGCAGCTCTGCTTCGGCGTCTGAAATCTGAAGGTCATCGAGCACTTATATTCACCCAAATGACAAAGATGCTTGATGTTTTGGAAGCTTTTATAAATTTGTATGGTTACACCTACATGCGTCTGGATGGTTCAACTCAACCAGAAGAAAGGCAAACTTTAATGCAGCGATTTAATACAAACCCAAAAATATTTCTTTTCATTTTATCAACTCGCAGTGGAGGTGTTGGGATCAACTTAGTTGGTGCAGATACAGTCATTTTCTATGATAGTGACTGGAATCCAGCCATGGATCAACAGGCACAAGATCGATGCCATCGGATAGGGCAAACTCGTGAAGTTCACATCTATCGGTTGATAAGTGAGAGTACAATAGAAGAAAATATCTTAAAAAAAGCAAATCAAAAGCGTGCTCTTGATGTTTTGGTTATACAGAGTGGAAGCTACAACACTGAATTTTTCAAGAAACTGGATCCCATGGAACTGTTTTCTGGCCACAGAACAATATCTGCTAGGAACATGCAAAAAGAGAGAAATTCACAGGATGGTGGTGGTGTTCCTCTATCTAGTGCAGATTTGGAGGCTGCTTTGAAAAATGCTGAGGACGAGGCTGACTACATGGCATTGAAGAAAGTTGAACAAGAAGAGGCAGTGGAGAATCAAGAGTTCACTGACGAAGCAATTACAAAATTGGAAGATGATGAGCTGGCTAATGAAGATGACATTAAACCCGATGAGTCTGCTGACCATGGTGTCTTGCATACTACACCAAATGAAGTTGCTGCAGCATTTAATGGAAGTGATGCTATTGAGGGGGCACTCATGCTTGCTGGCAAAGAAGATGATGCTGATATGTTGGCAGATGTCAAGCAGATGGCTGCAGCCGCAGCCGCCACAGGACAAGCAATCACATCTCTTGAGAATCAACTGCGTCCCATTGATCGATATGCTATGCGTTTTCTTGAGTTATGGGACCCCATTATAGACAAGGCCGCAGTGGAATCCGATATTCATTTTCAGGAAACAGAATGGGAGCTGGATCGCATTGAGAAGTTAAAAGAGGACATGGAAGCAGAAATTGATGATGAAGAAGAACCATTTGTGTTTGAAAGTATGTATCATCTTTCTTTTTATTTTTCTGCTCTCTCTAATATTTTGATTTTTAGCTCTTGTGAATTGCACATCATGTTTTATTGTATCTATCATCATTTGAGGCAACTAAACTTTCTGCATTTGGTCTTTGTCTATCATTGTCAAGATCATATATATTCCTGTTTTAAAATTTTTATTTATTTTTCCCCATTGTTGTTCTCTGTTCTCTAAGCTTAGATATTTACTTGCATTTTTATTTTTACTGGGCTTTTTCTGCCTAATGCTAATCTGTTTACAAATCCGGAAGAAATGGATATAAGCTTTGACGTTTTTCCTAATGGTGAAATTTCCTGCTATCAGGATGGGATGCTGATTGTGCAACTGAGGTGTACAGGCAACAAATTGAGGCGCTGGCTCAACATCAGGTCCGCGGAACTAGCCTTTTCTTTTAGCCCCAAATTAATAGGGAAGTAATGAATCCCAGTGAACGTACCCTATGGACCAAAAAATAGATAAAGGTGTGTCCCTTCAAATGTCTAGTTTAAATATTATTGCTGATATGATTCATCATGATAATGTTTTGTAGTTGAAGGAAGAGCTGGAATGTGAAGCCCATGAGACTGATGCCTTGGAATGTGAAAATTCTGATTCTATGAGGTCGGCATCTGGTCCTATTTCTTGTTTTTCCGTGAGGCAGCTTCTTTCTTTTGTGTAGTTTGATGCACACACCTTCCAGCTGGCTGAAATTCAAATAATTTTTAGATTTATTCAGAGTTCTACCCCCCGAAGTCCAAAATATTTCACTCAAATCCAGTAGTTTGCAACTGATGACTCGTTTATCTTAGATTTCAAACTGAACAATTTAAACCAGAGAGTATAATAATAGGGCTTGAATTTAGTAAAATCTGATATGAATAATTTTTTATTTTTAGTTGTAACAGTATAGGGATTGCTGCCATTTAGTGCAGCGCTAGGTAGATGATGTTGCCATTTAGCAGAAATACTTAGAATCACTTGCTACAAAAATGACAATTATCTTATGCTTTCAGATTTGGGTTGATGATATGTGTAATAAATTTTTGTTAAATTACTTGTCCTTTCCCCCTTCTTTTTCCTTCCCCCTCTTTCGCTAAGGCTCTACATTATTGCCGTCATTAAATGTTTGTCAAAATCGTATTTTCAGCCTGGAACATTAAGATGTTAGGTATTGAAGTTTTTATTATTCTTTTCCCCCTTTTCTGAGATCCGAAATTTTTATTATTCAATCAATAACATTGCTCATTATATCGGACATCTCACCTGAATGTCTGATTCTAATTTTCCTTTGTCTTGATATCAAGCCCCACAGTAGGTTTCAAATTCCAGCTTCCTTTTTTGCTGTTGGAGATCATGGCTATATATAAATAGTAATACCTACATAGGGGTTTTCTGAATATTGATTTTTGGCCGTACTCTTTTATTCCGTCATTGTAGGTCCAATTGTATATTTTAATAATGGAAGTAAATTGTTAAATGCTGATATCTCATAAATTTTTGACCAAAAACATGTCACTTCTCCAAAATAACCTTTTTCTCGTGGGCTAAATTACATACTGCCAAAACAGTTTCTGGAAGGTAACAATGTCAAAAGAGAAAAAGGGTGACCTTGTTGTGGGCCTCACTTCATTGGACTGTTTTCGCATTATATAATATATCCCTCCCAGCAGTACTATCTATTATTGAAAATTTGATAAAGAAGCAAGAGCAAACTGGATCACAGAGAATTGCATCTTGGTACTGCTTTGGCCTGAACTGTAGTATTATTATAATAAGAACAAAATGCTGAAGTGTTGGACCTTGTTTATTGTTTATTCAATGCAAACATTTTTTTTTTTTTTTTGCTGAATCAGTATTGCCACACTGGATATGGTTGGTTGCCATGATACCAGATTATGATGCAACATGCTAGATTATTTATCTAAGCAACAGCTGACCTATTTTTATTTCTAAGTAGACATTGATTGAGGGTATTTGATTCTCATTATCAATCCACATTATAATTTCACCTTCCACTTATTTGACAACTGCTCATTTATAACCACAAATTTCAAACTTCCATTAAATCTACACCACTCATTTCACCTTGTTATATTTTTTCATCATAATCCAATGTCAATAATGAGAATCAAACAGCCACTGAGTGGAGTTAAATGGTGGATATTTGTGTAGTGCCTCTGGTTCCCATAGAATGTGGCTGTGATTGGGTTTGACTAATTTTTATTTTGAACCAGATATAGAAGGTTAACAGGGATTAATAAGATGACTGTCAGAAATTTTTTGTGACTTTTTAAAAAAAAAAAAAGATGATGTTTTAGCTTTTACAGAATGGAGATATATGATATCTGGAAAATGTACTTACTTCGAATAACAATTACGATTTGATTAAAATGGTGTTTGATTTTCATTACTGTGCTGAAATTATGAGAAAACTAGTAATTTCCACCTACCCCTTATTTGACAAGAGTCAATTACCACTACATATTTCAGGCCTCCTTAGATTTCCATCACTCATTGTACCCCTCTCTCTTCATTATAATTTCTTAATAATTTATCATCAATAATTCTCAGACACTCACTTAAGTTTTCCTACTTTTGTTGTAGATTATAATTGCTTTTCTTGAAACAGGAATGACATGTCTGTGGTTTCAAAACGCAAGTCAAAGAAGAAAACGAAGAAAGCCAAGTTCAAATCTTTAAAGAAAGGGGCCCTAGCTTCTAAAACGAAAGTTGTAAAAGAGAAGTCATCAACAGAGCCAATGTCAATAGATGACGATGATGTTGACAATGAGACAATAGCCTCTTCAGATGTGGGTTTCCCGTGCTCAGCTGGCGAGAAGAAACGTCAACCAGCATCGGACGATGATGAACAGAAGAGCGCAAGGAAGTTCAAAAAATTGAAGAAGGCTTCTGATGTATCTCCTATCATCCATTCCAAATTTCCCAAGCACCTTAATGGACCTAAAGACTCACAGATATGTGAGAATGGTGTTGATGTTGAACCTAAGCCCACAAGCAAGAGCAAGATGGGTGGAAAGCTTTCAATTTCTGTCATACCTCAAAAACGGATTTTTACGATAAAACCAGAGAAGTTAAAAAGGAAAGGGAACATTGGTTCTAAAGATAGTCTCCCTTCTCCTGATTCTTGGTCATCTCAGGAAGATGCTACATTGTGTGCTTCTGTTCACGAGTATGGCCCAAATTGGAGCTTAGCGAGTGAAATCTTGTATGCAATGACTGCTGGTGGATCGTACCGGGGTAGATTCCGTCACCCAGTCCATTGCTGTGAGAGGTTTAGGGAACTGATCCAGAAATACATTTTCTCCAGTGTGGATGCTCCATTTAATGACAAAGCTGGCCATACGGGTTCTGGGAAGGCTCTTCTTAAAGTAACTGAGGTATGTTGTCTGGAAACAACTTCCTTCATTTGCCACTGAAACTAAAAAAACAAACAAACTATATGTAGAAAGGTGAAGGATAAAAAAAGATCAGAAATGCAGAGACTCTTAGACATTGCTGGAGAACAGATTAAGCTCCTGTTATCAAACTATTTCTATTTCAAATAGAAATTGGTAAATCAAACCACTCGTGTCCACTTATTCTTTTTGACTTGGATGTATCATACAAAATTTTTACGACTTACTTTCAGTCTTCTTATTTTTATTTTAAAATAGAATAAGATTGCTTTTTTTGTTGGGGGTGGGGGGGGGGATTACAACTTCAATTTCTTGCAGTCTATGGCTTGCCTGCATAATAGTCATTACTATAGATCTAAGTTGAATTTTTCTTTTCCTATTAGTTGATCTATCTTCCTCCCAAATTGAGGAGCTAGAACTTTCACATGTTTGCTTAAATTTCTTATCCTGTATTCTTGTGTTTGAAGTACATCTCTTTCAGCAGAAGCACCTTTGAAAGCATATTTTTTAACCATTATGTGACGCAGTGTATTTTCCTATTGATGCTCGAAAATAGACAATTATGTTATGGGCATGTACCTTATTGAACATAAAAGTGCTTGCATGTAAAAGGAATCCCTATTATTGTGTCTATATCTATCATTTGCACATTACTAGTCATCCTATATTTTACTATTAGGATGTGTTTGATTGCCCAAACTTTTCCATAGAAAATGGTCCTTTCCACCTAAATTCAGACTTATGTAGTATTTGATTTGATTGACAACTTTTTTCCATGGGAAACATTTTTCCACATTTTGGTCATGTGACCACATTTTCCTTGAAAACAAGGAAAACAGTTTCCTGTGAGGGTCTTAGGTTTTATGTTTTCTGGGTAATTCATACGTTTTAATGTGAGTTCCACTTTCAATCATACAAGTCAGAATCCCCCCGGGCCCTTCCCCCCTTTTTATGGAATTCAATTGACAAGAAAATATTTTCTTTCCAAGCAAATTCCATGCTTGTAATCAAATGCACCCTTAGATTTGAAGTTGAAATGTTTGTCTGATTCAATGGAGAGAACTTCTGTGCGTTTGAACACTTGTGTTTACGTACATAATGCTGTTTCATCTGAATCTCTTGCCATCTTACATTAGGATAGCTTTACACAAGTTCAGATAGAACTTACCACTGTTCAACCTGGTATGAAAGATGATACTAATGACATTGATAAAGTTCTTGTTCCACAGCTAAAAGGAATAAATACCTTGATCTGCATCTATGCCATATATGGGTTGAAACTGTGTTACCAAGGAACCTATGAATTCCCAGAAACTAATGATTTGTAGTAAATTCTTATCAATCAAGGCTATGCCAATGACATTATATTGGATGTCTGACTAGCTTGTCTATAAATGTAAAAGTTAGACCTGAAGTAGTCCTAGGGGAATTAGGATTCCCTACCACCACTGTTTGAAGGAATTAAGAGGTGTCTGGTATTCGAAATCTAACGCAAAACTTTGACATATCATACACAAAGGTGTAAAACTTAGCATGCCTATGGTGTAGTAAACGCATAAATAAACATGCACGGTTGAAATATATAGGTGCTAGCCTATAGGAGTTGTTAACAATTTAACAATTTGCCACAATGGCCATATGCTTTCATAACCTTTTGTGATACATGATCACTAGGTTATCTTATTTTTCAAGCCGTTCGTTGGAGACCTTAATTGGTAATTTTTCCCATCATTGAGATTGGTTTCTGAATATAATATTATATGATAACGCACACCTTTTAGGTTCTGTGAGGGTATCCTCTTCAAGATGTGAGCAACAATACCTCTTAGCAGTTCTCTTTACTTATATACATTTAATCGTGCAGCATTATTCGCTTAATCTTTTAGAAAGTTATATGATAGCATGTTTTTAATTTCTATTAGGACAACGCTGGGATGCTGCTCAGCCTTTCCTCTGAACTTCCTGATCAAGAATCACTGGTTCAAAAGCATTTTTTTGCCTTGCTTTTTTCCGCCTGGAAGGATTCGTCCAGCCATGGCCGCAAACTCAGCATATTATTATCGCAAAATGGGTTTTATTCTTCCAGCCAGTTATTAGCTTCTCGTGTTGAGAATTTGACACTCAAATCGGCAAGTAAACCCTCAGAGAAGATGAAATTCACTAATTTGCATCAGTGTGGAAAGTTAGTAGCAGCTGCCCTTGAAGGTGACTACAGTAAGCAACATGCTGGTGGAGTGTCTGTTAACCAAAGAGAGGAGCAATTGGTGGTAAAGGATCAGTTGGACATTACACTTGAACCTCAAGGAGAAAATGACGAGGCGACGCCCCTGCCATCTGTCATAAGACTTTCTATAAATGGCCCTGAACGCTCTCCATTGTTTAAGGGGTATGCAGAGGAAGAGCGTCATTTGAAGTCTTCCCAGCCTATGGTTGAAACCAGATTCAGGTATGACCTCTTAGATAGGCAGTGTTTCATATGATGGAGTAAATGTCTGGCTAATTAAGAAGTCTTTTAATGGCGATGTTATCTTAATTTAATATTAATAGTCTTGAAAAAACCCTTGTAACGACCGTGTTCTCTTTTGTTTATCAGGGCTGCATCAGGAACTTGTACTGGAAGTTCTGCAAGATGGGGATCGGTTGCTTTTCCCACGTGTGATGCCAAATCATCTGCTCAAATGAAATTACAGTATTTGGGGAAACACAAACACCCAGTTTCTGATTCAACCAAGCCTTTCAAATCAAAAATGAGAAGAACTGCTGTCTTGCTACCAACTTGCACCAGACAACCGCCGGGCAGGTATTGCAGCCTATGGCTATGTCAGCTGCTGACTTAGATGTGAGGTTTGACACAGTGTCCTCCACGCCTGAAGTCGAAACACCTTATTTTGACAATGATTGTGCATTTAACATGGATGATGAAGTGGCTCCAACTCTGGACAGTTTAGGGATGGTTCCATTTGACTTTGGACCTAATCTAATATCTGGACTGGATGATTGGTCGACCGTACCTGATTTTACTGATATTGGGTAGTAGCAATAATGCAACCATGAATCGACCTATGGGTTTGAGGCTGGGAACAGCCATCTCATTGCGGGTGGACTCGCGGTGGGTGAAAATATTCCTAACAGATGCACAGAAGTCATTAACGTGCTATCGCAGAGTGGTTGCGCAGGAGAAGGAGATTGGGTTGGGCGCTGATCAACAGCCTGCCTGTACATGGAGTTCCCTGGTTTCAGGACGGAGATCGGAAGA
>CAVNYN010269221.1:0-13324 GCA_963692815.1 Nyctanthes arbor-tristis
GAGAAAAGTTGTAAACTTGAAAACAAGAATACACATATTTATGGCAAAGAAATAGTAAGAAGTCCACATTTTCATGGCTGCTCAAACTAAAAGAAATGCCTATATTTACTCCGCATTTAAGAAGACCCTTTTCAAGCCAGATAAGTTAACGTGTGGTGGTGTTTGGGTTCTAAAGCTTTTTTTTTTGTGGGGGGGGGGGGTTGGGGTGGGGTGAGGATTTTGTGATCCATGTATACAGTAACCAGACGCTACCAAACATGCTGCCAACAGAATAGAAGTTCACCTTTGGCAATCCACCAATTCCCAGTGCTTGATCCAGCCTCAGTGAACCTGTGGAAATCACAGGCATACGTCTAGAACCAAAGAAACGCTCAGATGATAACATTGACTCTTCATCGAAATCACCAGCAAGCTTTGACAGAGCCATGCGCAGTGCAGTGTGTTTCTCAGTTGACTTGTCATTATCCGGTATTTCGTCATCGTATTCATGTTCTGGAACTTAAATAAGATCAGAAACAAAGCTAAAGCAGTGACAGAAACAATATACTGGGCAAAGCGAATGGAAAGAACAAGAAGAAGAATACCCAAACTATAAGACACAACCAAAATAAAAATAAAAATAAGAAAATCAACAAAAAGCGGCAAAAACAGTTAATACCAATTTGGACGAAAGGAATTTAGTTTTTACCCGTAAATGAAGCAGAGGTGCTGTGCAACCTACCCCAATCAATTACATTCTGGCAAGATACTGAAAGTCAGGAAAAACAGCAGAATACAAAATCCAATAATCCAATTATTATACAAACATATAACCATTCTAATGTTATGGTTTTCCTTGGGCCATCAAAAAGATGCAATTTTTCTTCCATTCAAATTATGTAAACACTTATATAAAAACACAGAGACACACATGTGCATACCAGGGGTTGGAAGGAGACGAGCGAGAAGAGACGAGAGGTTGAGAAGGAACTCAATCCAAGAAACCGAACTGTTTTAGGCGCCAAATTCACCATCTACCTTCAATTAATCAACAGATTCTTTGCAATTGCTAAGTTAGGGTTTTGTTCGGGGGTAGTGGACCACTGGCACCTGAGATGGCGCCATTTCCTAACCAGAAAAAGGCGAAAGAGGAAGTTGAAATCACAATGCGATTTATACGGAGTCGTTTCTATTGTTTATGTATTTTGGATGTGAAACGCGTGGTATCTTTGCAGGAGAAAATATTATTTGTACATAATCATTATAAAATGAGGGTAAATTTAAAATCTTACTCTCATATATTGTGTAATTTGAGAAAATTAATTTAAAAAATGAAACGATAAATTTATCTTATTTTGTTAAAAATTACCTGAGTGTGATTACTTACCAATAAGGTGACTTTTTGTAAGTCTCAAGGCATTTATCTAAATAAGGTAATGTAGTGTATTTATGATACCTCCATGTAATTCTCATCCATTTGTCTAAGTCACCCCAAAAAAAAAAAAAAATGGAGGGGGTGGTAAATTTCACAAAACATTTGTAGTCTTTGTAAAAAATAACAATTTCATTCCTATCATTTTTTTTAAATTTGTACGTCCTAACCTTTCAAAAATATACACAAAATATTATTGTCAATTTATTATTATTATTATTATTATTATTATTATTATTATTATTATTATTATTATGTGGGTCAATTAAATTAATTGGGCCTATTTTGCAATTTACTTCAAGCTGGGCTGTTTGATATGAAATTGGGCCCAGCTAACCACTTATCTTACCAATAGGCTCGTCAAGAGAGGGCCAGGCCTAATGTACCATTGTATCCAATTTCTTATTAGTTATTAGGCTAACAGTGTACAATTGGACAATTTTATTTTAGACCTAGCTATCCATTATCATCCAAATTGGGCTCATGAGGCTTAGCTCATAACTTGGGCATTAGTAGAGCCCAATAAATCAGAATCCACTTATATTGGGTTGGGTTCTTTACATAAAAAGTATATCTTTTAACATGCATTTCATATTTACCTCTGTATTGAAATATATTGCAAATATAGACTATATTATATTACAAAAAAAAAAACCCATCCCAAAAAAAAAAAAAACACAGGAAAATAAATGGAAATAAAATATATAAATAAGAATTGAAAAAATGAAATTCACTATTAAAAAAACAGAAAATATGGGTAACATTATCTCCCTAGAATCATGCAAACAGTCAAATCTAATTTTAGTTACAAGAATCCTAATTAGTAAATGCATTCACCAACAATTCAAAATCAAATCATAATGGAAAATTATTACCCTTCAATCCCTAATAAATCCGATAAATCTTGATTACTTCTCACATACCAAAAAATCAGATATAACAAGCAAAAATAGTTTCAAATTCAATGATAGAGAAAATAATAATGGTGTTACCATGATTTTTGTATCTTTTTTTTTCCCATTTGTTACTATATTTTTCAATTGTTACTACTAACATTTGTCACCTTGATGAATTTTTTTCTTTGAGGTGTTTGTTATCATTCTTTTTCATTTTTAATTTCAAATGAATTTTTTTTTTTTGTTTTTTGTGATTGTTACCATTATTTTTTTTAAATCTTACATGAATTTTCTTTTTTAATTTTTTGGTGGTGTTGTTGCCGTTCTTTTTTCCCTTTTTTATGATTTTCTTTGCTTTATACTATTTTTTCCGTTTTACAATATGTTTTTTTTAAGATTTTTATTACTACATAGAGAGAATAATTATGATTGTAATTATTACGATCTAGAATTTAGGGTAAGAAATTAAATTGTAATCAAATTCAAAAACAATAAAGTTATTAACAAAAATCCAGGGGAATTAAGTTTTTCAAAATAATTAAAAAAGCAATTAATCCGTTAAAATCATATTAATTAAGAAAAATCGATTATAGTTATGGAATTCCAATGTGAAAATTGAAAAACTAATATAAAAATAAATAATAATAATAATAAATTAAAAAAAAAAGAGAAAAAATTATGGTATAAGTATAATAATTAAATATGGTAGAATAGTAAATATTTAATGTGTGGGGTGTATTATTGAGATATAAATAAAAAATGGTGTAGATCCTTTAATTTTTTCTATTGGGTTAGTTATACATTGGACCAATTTAATTTGTCCCAACGATCCATAATCTTTCAAGCTGGACTTGTGATGAACCATGAGTCTATTTGTATATATATGGTGTACAAAATTTATAGAACCATCTTAAAATTTAAAAATAATCTCCCACTCTACACGCACCCATGGCGAGCTAATCCACATGTAGGTTGCTAATGACCTCCATCAAGTGTGCGTTTGGCGAAGATCATGTTGCCCCCTAAAATTTATCATTTCAAGGGAGATGGGTTTAGAGATATTTAAGTAAAATAAGAGATGCGTGTACATAAAGTAAGTACATATAGATCAATTCCGTGAGGAAACTGGGGCAGGAAACCAGCCAATGAGGTGGGGATGGGTCAGGTAACACGATTCTTATCATTAACTTTTCCCCCTTCCTTTTGAAACCAACTTTTTGTCATTAATTGACTGTCTAGACTCGTTACTCTAAAAGATAGAGAACTTATATATGTATTCAAGAGCTCCAAAGTAATAATAAATTAGGCCCCTCAAATTTATGTTGATTTTAATTTGATCATAGAAGATGGAGTAGGTACCCCTGAAACGTGAGAAATTTGTTCCTTTTGCTTTTGAGTATACATACATAAGTTAAAATTTCCATTGTCGTTCCCATCATGATGAAACTTAATTTAGACCCACCCCCCCTTTTTCTGTAAGAAATTTTGACATTGATTTGTTACCTGAATCATGTTTCAATTATTAAGGGTAAAATTAGCAGACCATAAAGTTTTATGTTGCTGCCTGTTGTAAAGTTCAGTTGATACTTGATAGATGTCTAAATAAATTTCTAGAAAGGCATAAAATTGTCTGGTTCTATGTACATTGTTACCATTGTAAACCTGTTTGAGTAACATTCAACACCTCGTTGAGAGGCAAAAAACTGGACATACAATAGAAGATACTATTCATAGAGCAAGGCTGATTGTCATTATTTCGGGAAATTATAATGAGGAGAGAGGTAGAATGTGTATGGATATGTAAAAAGATTTGAAATACGTGATTGTAATTGAGCAGTTGTCAAATTAAATGTCAAATTAGTAGTAAGTAAAATGATAATTTGGGAGAATAATGAGAGTCAAACAAGCACTTAATCGTGTAAAGCTACATATATCTTCACTTCATGGTCGATCATTAGGCAATAGCCGAATATAGTATGTGCTTTTTCAAGGCCAAGTAAAAACTCTATCATGTATAGTAAGTGTATACCAAACATGCAGTTATAGTAGTTAATTACATGCCAATTATATATGTTCCTCATCCCCGACAGTGGTCTTTTATCAAACCAATCAAGTATACATACTTGAGAAATTAAGTTTGATAGAATTATTGCGCTTGAAAGAAGTCTATTCTTTCATATACATCACGTCATCTCTAAAATCAACCACTATGAAACTATCATATGCAATTCTGCAAATTCACTTGATCTCTACATATCTAATCACAAGTTTGTTCAATGATTTCAAAGAATTTGAGTGCATTCCAAATTCGAAGTAACCTACTTCCAATATGAACATGATAAGATTACATATGGATCATGTAGGTTCAAGACAAAGACATGCATTCGAGTCAAATAATTATAAAAAAAAAAAACCCAAGGAAGCTGAATATCGAATTGTAGAAATGAAGTCATTCGTCCATGTGGCGACATGTCGAGAAATGTTAGCAGCCCCCTTTGGTTTGAACAACTTGGATTGTGACATAAGTGCAGACATTATATATACACACTCACGACTTAGAAACCTCAACAATTAAACAATGGCCCATAAACACTAACGAACTTCAACAGACTTTCAATCCCATCATCTTTTGAACGTCCCGTCGTGTTGCCTTACCCGCATTTTCGAAGTCGTGCACGTATAATAATGTAATAATATATTATTGACTCGACCAACATAACATATATATGAAGAGACGTGATAAAGGAATTCGATTAATTACTTTCGTTATGTCTTTCTTCTTGTGACGTCGTGTAGATAACAAAGTTCACTACGCATTAATTATTTCACTTGTATTTTGTATTCTGATGTTTCCTTTACGAGCCCCAGTCGCTTTGCTATACTCGCTCAATTATATTTAACCTAGCTATGATCGATAATTGTCAACTTTGCAACAACAATACTTGTAATCTGAGCCACACATGATGAAATCGGCAAATATATACTTTCACTATCACTACAAGAGGAACTGGCATCACCGACGATGGAAGGTTGTCAAAAAACCCCGTCGGTCGGTCATAGCCTTGTGTTAAATCTTAATTTGTAACTCATGGAAAATCTACAAATTAATACTCCATGAGCAACAGTCTAATGAAAAATGAAGCAATTAGCTAGATACAATGAAGAAACTGAACTACTTTTCAATTTGGGGGTTTAGAAATGAATGACGATTTTTTTTTTTTTTTTTAAATAAATAAAGACGTAACATGAATTTGCACGTAATTTGATATTTTGGTAATATCGATTCTGAGATTATATCATTATCCATACACAATACAACTATCATTCAACGGTTAATCATCTCCCATTAATTCGGTTGCCTGGTCAATTTTCCAGATAAACTCGACGACCATAATGATAGCAGTTGGAATTTCACACATGTCAAACAAATTTGACATTAAAAATGGGGACTAAACACAGAAGACTCGATAAGCTATATATGTGGGTCATCGGAAAAAAGTTTGATATAGCAAACGGCTACGAAACAGCGTGAAATTTTGAATAATTAGGCGACTTTTATATGTTTATCAGACTACGTTAAATTAACAGTTGAAGGCCCAACGACTATGTTTGGTCAATTAAAATGATGTTATAACATATTGAGATTGCACTCTCGAGTAGCAATGGATAAATTTACTGAAAACATGATAACTTGTTTTGCCGATATTGTTTAATTGACATAAAATTAAATTCTAGAGTCAAAATCCTCTCAACTAAAAACATGTCAAAATTCAAATCATACAGTCTTAAAAAATATATATAATTTTTAAATTAATGAAACAGCTTTTAAAAAAAATCCTCTTAGATATATGCTGGTGGTCAAGGCCCTCCAGCCATGAACCCCTAACAGTAATTAGATATACAGCTCTTAATTAATCAATTAATTGAGCCTTTCTATTTACAATTCTTCATTAGTCATTGAACTTGATACTTTTAAAGTACTAAAAATTCACTCAAACCTCATGATAGGTTTGATAATGTTGATGCCTGTATACATCACTTGCTGATGTTGTGTGCAAATATAAAATCATGTCTAAAAAATAATGGTTTAAAGTAGGTATCGATGACTGATCCTCTTTTCGGCACATGATTTATCCCGAAATTTCTTATCTAGAGCATAAAATCGACCGCTTGTTGAATATATTATATATATATATATATATATCTAAACATGTCTTGAGTCATCTTTCGGACTTTGCACCTAAACCCTATGGCAATCAGACCCATGAATAGCTAGATTTCATTACATAATGCTCGCTTATGTGATAAGAAAATGACCTCTTCTCACCAACTAATATTTTATCTATCCCTCTCTGTATCTCCCCGTCAAAAATATTTTAGAATCAACAAATGATTTCTTACTAATTAACCAAATCTATGACGTCAAAAAAAAAAAGCAAAAAAAATGCCCCCCCTCCTATCACATGTCATCAATTTATTGCATCACATCACGGAAATTGTCCATAAAAAAAAAAACTTGTGGATTAGTTCTAGAACTCAAAGAGAGAGAAGGGAGTTTTGGGTTTTGTGGGTGGGGTTGGGGGGGGGGACGGTTGCAAAAGTCTTTAAAAAAAGACTTTGCATAAGTCCATCGAGCGTGCCCGCAAAAGCCGTTTTCTAAGGAGGTGGATATTCTTGAGTTTGGGCGGTGTTTTGTTTCTCATCTCACCCACGTGAAGTTCATATGGGAATGGTGGCTGTCTTGAACTTGACCCTAAAGTCGAAAGATGTTGATTGTTCATTGTGCTTTGATTTTTATCAATCATGATATAGCTAGCCACCATTTAGATTTGTAGGGTTAAGTGGTACATATAGCTCTAGACCTGTAAAAGTTTCACGGGGTTATTAAAACGAGACAATAATATTCAACTAGACATATATTTCACATATTTTTGTTGTTGAGCTCGAGTACTTGCTATCAATGCTTGAGCTTAGGATGATATTCCCTTCAAGCTTAGAGTCCTTATATTATATATAGTCATTTTTCCTTGTAATATTGTATCAAAATTTCCATACTTGCAAATTCTAGAGGAGTCATATTCTGAAGCCTGAGGGTATCTCTGGTTATGGAAACACTCTCACTCACATAGTATTGTGGCTCATATATAAAACCAATGCTGATTTCATAAAACCACCTCTGGGCTTCTGATCAAGCTACAGAGCATGCCATGATTTTCAAATTTACAAAAAGATAGAGCATGCTCTCTTTGTCATTTGGATTGTTTCTAGTTTTCATTATTTTTAACGTTTTTTTAACAATACTGTACATTTTATATTCTTAAAAAGACACTTTTCAAAGTAAAGAAAATCCAAAATTACATTTTATTTTTTAATTAATTTTTGTTTTGAGTGTTAAAACAATGGATTTTTCTGTTAGATTAATTACTTTCAGAACACAAAATTCAAAATCAATTTAAAATTAAAAACTAAAAACCGAACTCCAGCAAAGAGAATAGTCTTTAATATTTTCAACAAAGTACATACACAATCTCTCTCTCTCTCTCTCTCTCTCTCTCTCTCTCTAGTTAAGTATTTGCTCAAGCTTTCTGATCATCGCTGTCGTCAACCTGCTGCAAGCTTCTTCTTCCACTCAGGACTGAACTTTTTACCAAAAAATGGATGGTTCACAAATACATGTAAATGCTCACTTAAAGTGAAGACACGAAATACTAGCTAGGGTTGCAAACCTTTTTGCAAACATGAATGACACCAAATACAATATATGATAAACATAGCATCTAGAGTAGTGCCCACTGCTAGTTTCTTTGACTATATATGGTGAGAAAATGCCAGTGACAAGCACATGGGGATGACGACCGATTATCACCTGAGCAGTTCTATTTATTGCCATCAGGATTCTTATGTAGCATTACATATTCATGATAAGTCATATTTAAACACAAAATCTTTACAAAAACTATTTTACACGCACTTGTGAAGAGAATATGTTTTTAATTTTCACACTACATCACTTAAAAATTAACTTTTCGGATTTTGCCAACTCATTGTAAGCGAATCACATGTCTCTATATTTTTTTTTGATTTATTATCCAATACTATTTATATATTAACACATAAAATAGTGATTATCACCGGCAATAAAGAGCATCATAATAAAAAGTTTTACAAAGAATGAATATCCCACTTTTCAAACTTCTAAGCTACTTAATTTGTCTATGATTTTCGATCATTAATTTTCTTGTTGGTTTTGCTCACTGTAAAGTCATTATGGTTTAATTGCTATGTTAAGAGATGGGTTCATGAATCCTCACTTGTTCTTTTAGCAACCTTAATTGATTTAACTAATCATCATTAAATTTCGTGGAGGATAACAAAAACCTTTTCAACTTAATTATATTCATGACAATGCCCTTGGATTTTCTTGGAGAGACGAGGATTGAATAATTCAAGAAACATAATCATAATAAAACCATTATTATGGTAATGATAGTCACAATCGCTACCACAATAATAGCAAGTATATTCTTCCATCTCATGATCATGGGAAAAATGTTCTTGATTTCCTCTTTCTGATTCATTTATTTTTAAAACTGGAGACCCTTTAATTAGCGGTGAATTACGCGTTTACTAATTATATTTAAAAAATGGATGGCGTTTGCATACTTGAACTTATATAGTACGATTAAAGAATGACTCACCCAGTATACCTCTCTAAGCAGCAAAGTGTGATCAGTGTACAATTTGCATACACATGCTTCCTTTCCTAAGTAAGATCCAAAACTTTTAAGTAAACATTGCTGTCCACAAATTGAACAAGAGCAAAAAAGGAGCACAAAATGTTGAACACAAAGAAGAATATTATAAAGTAGAATGTAAGCAAAAGGGGAAACACATGTATAATTATTAATTTATACTCTTTCTATCTTCAACCCACCCACATAAACATCCTTTCAGTTTTTTCCAATTTTCAGCTAATTAAAAATTTTATATTTGTGTCACCTTTGTGCATGCCCAATAATTAAACCCTTAAGATTTATAGGTTACTAATTAATTAATGAAAAGTGGTTTAGAATTTTACATACATATATTGTAGGGTTTTTACCTAACACGTTTGACCTACAAGCAAGCACTATATAATAATTCGATTTATATCACATTATAATTACTTTAATATTCATACTTGACCTAACTCCAGACATTAATGAATATATATACTGATTAATTGACTTTCAATCTCCAATCAAAAGATGTAAATTGTGTTTAATATATATAATGGCGGGCTGCAATTGTTTCTATATTGTATATGATTTTGTTCTTTCCTTTGGGAAGGTGGATGACACATCATTAATAACGTTTTTGGACGCATAAGTATCTACGTTGTGTGATCTCGATCTAAATGTTGTAGCTAGAAATATTATACATATGATTTCTAATTTATCATATAACAGAAAAAAGTATACGATGAAGGTTTGTTTGAAACCCAAATAAAAATTTCAAAATAACATTTGAATCTCAAAAAGTTCCAAATATTCAGTTGTTCAATTTGCAGGGCGTCGAACACCGAAGGGTGAGGAGTAGCAACGGGATTGGATTCTTTCTTTCTATAAACAAAGAGAAAGGGAAATAATCTGATTGCTTCGTGAGTGAGTCATTCGTTGGTCTTTTGAGTGGCTGTATAACATGATAGTCAAAAAAAAGTCTACCACCAATTGATCAATTTTATCCTAAATTCTTGATCTGACCATTTTGATGTACCAAACAAGAATAAGATTGAGGTGAAAGTTTCCCCAACATTTATATCTCATCACTTTACAAATAATAAGATGCGATTATAATTAAAGGTGTACTAAGAAAATATGATTTTTCAGATTGAAATATAATGCTTGCAACTTGCACATAGGTTACATTTCTTGCGATGAACTATGAAACACTCTAACGAGGCAAATGTTTAAATCATTGCCACTACTTTTTCCAAAAATGGTTCTAACACTAAAAGGATTGGCATCAATGAGTTCCTAATATAGGAAAAAGACACTAACGATTGACCACCATATATTTACAACTTGCATCTTCACATCATATTTGGTACACAAACGTGGCTTTCTTCGTAACACTCGAAAGGGAATGGTACAATAAAACATCAAAACAATATCAATAGACGAGATGGATAAACGGAAAGCAAATGTACATAATCATGGTTGCATGCACTGTTTGGCATCCAGTATTGGATGACAGACAAAACTTCTTTTCTGTTCATATCCAAACTCGAATAATATCAGAACTCGCATTATTTTATAGTGCCTTTAAATGCATAAACACTTTGCACCTAGCACACGATGAGAGATCATGTGTCTTTAGAGTTGTGAAGGGAAGTTCTCGCTCTTCAATTCGCATCCAAAGCCATATTGCACCCCCGTTTTCCAATCCTCAATTCCACGAATGCACAAGTATATTGCCAAGATCTTATTGTTAAAATATAGTGTAAATAAGAAGCTTTATGGCGTTGTTAACGTTTGGTCGTTGATATCGTATATGTGCCTTGGAGAAGGCAAGTTGCCATAGCCTCGTAGTGGATGCGAAATTGTAGTGCCACTACTCTCGAGAATGGTATTAATGATTTGTGAAAATTGGCACCAATAAGGTTGTAATATAGGAAAATGATTGACAATTGACAACCACATATATAACCACCTAGCTAGCTACTTCTTCACATGCATATTTGGGACACCAAAATGGCTTTCTTCTTAGCACTTGAAAGGGAATGGTACAACACAAAATCAAAACAATATCAATGGGCGCAAGATGCCTATGGCAATGGTTGCACGCTCGACATCTTGAATTAATTAGACGATAATATTCACTAAACTACTTCGGCAATCACATCAAAACCACCATCAATTGTCATCCATGTACGTACGTACACTATAATGGTAAGATGTCTGAACTACAACATCCAAATAGTGTACAAGGACGTATTGCACTACTGCCATGTACTCAAGATATGATGATCGATCAATTAATTTCGACCAATTTCTATGATAATTAAGACTTTTTCTTGGAAATATGGACATGGCATTGCAATATCCTGGAATGGGAAATTAATAGTACAACAAGAATGAAGAATCTCCCTCCGTGATCATCACAATCTATAGCATATCTCAACCACAGAATAGGACTTCTTCACATCACTAAACATCATCACACAGAATAATGGTGCCAATGCAAAAAAAAAAAAAAAAAGCTTGCATAAACAGTACAGTTGTGACATATATTATAAACAAAAAATTATCAAGAGAGGATCTCACAAGTTGGAATAATGTTTATCATTTCATGTGTCGTTCGAAGAGTGTCAGCTGTTATTATCAAATCTAAACCCAAAGACAATGTATTGAAAAGCGAATTGCCAAATTGATTTCTTTGAAGATACCAGATGAGAATGTCAAATTAAATATAAGTCGAGAGATATAATGTAAAATGAAAAGAAATTTGGTGCATGCTTAGATAGATAAATGGGAATATATATTCCGAGGACTGTGAAATATTTAATTGGAGAATCACGATGCTGGGATCTAAAGAGACCGAATACCAAATGAATTATCATTCATAATAGGCCACCTCTTTTCCTTTTTAGTGCTTCCCCCATTCAAATTTCAAGCTATCCATAATTTCCAATTTCTCTATATGCCATGTACTTTGCTTATAAACTGAACTAGTGCCCCCGGCCCCTACACCAACCATACAGAAAAAGGGGGGGGGGCGCCCTGAATCACAATCCGCCATCTATATGAGCCATTTCTTCAAACTTGGCCTTTTTCATTCATTCCAGTGACCATCTCGAACAAAGACACGTTGATTTTTTTGGTATATATGTGAGTTTCCTTTAGTTCATTGCTAGACATGCTAAAATATCTGAAGCAACTAGATTCTTAACAGCTATCTCATGCCTCATTTGCAGTCTTCATACATCAGAAATGGCATCCCTGATCTCAGCAAATGGAAGTAATTAGGACCCTCAAAGTAAGGCCAAACCCAAAATAATTTCACCATCACATTCCTAGAGTCATGTTTGGCTACACTTGAAAAGTCGCTTGTAAGAAGCTTGAATCATGTTTGGCAAAATTAAAACATGGCATCTAAAAATGCTTAAACAAACACGCTCCATTTTATGGTTCTTCCTAACATAAAGCAGGAGATGCACATTGATGATGCAGTAAAAATATCTGTGATACTCTGCTCAATCCTTGTACATACCGTGGTGTCCAGTACTCCAGCTGGAAGAATAAAATAATAGTCAGATAAAATGGTCTTTGGCTGTGCCTAACTTGGAAGCTTCAATTACTTTGAAGAAAAGGTAGAGAAAGCATTAAACTTTACAGAGATTATATGTGTTAGGAAAGTCTCATTGGAAGAAGTGCTAAAACACAAGAGATTTTCTGCTTCACTTATGACACTAAAAGCATGACATCCCAGTAGGGGCCTCCCCCAAAGGTTTCACACTCCAAACAGAAACCAAAAATACTTTATATTTATTATGTAATAGATAACAACATTCTACGCATGCAAACCGCAAAATAATTGAATAAATACATGAATCTACACACTCACATGTGGAGCCATTAGATGCTGGGAACAACTCTTCAGGATCTTCCCTGAAAAATAGCTATCAATCCAATAAGTTAACACAAAGAAATTGATAGGTCATCTTTGCTATATTAATCAGTGATTTAGTGGGGACCGCAACAAGAAACACTCTCTTTCACAGTAAATTCAGAGTTGCTATATGGACCTCTTCTTCTCGCCATTTCGTTCGGTTTATTAGTTGCTAGAGCTAAACAAGTAGATTACCCGCAACTTGAACGGGACATTTTAGTTTTTTTCCTACGTTTCCCTCTTCTAATCAGATCTAGTAACATTTAGTGGGGACCCCATAGAAGGAATATTATACAATACATCATACACAACTGACAACAGTGCATGCACACAATATACAGATTTGTCTTTCAGCCAGAAAATGAAG